>JAJLYE010000008.1:55907-83364 GCA_030571715.1 Grigorovia jiainica (nom. inval.) | reverse complement strand
TAATAATCATTATAATTGCCAAAAGAATGGTATCTGGAATTCTCCATTTCGGTAATCTGTAAGTGAAAGTTCTTCTGGATCCACCTAATGAAAATCTATCCACAATCATGACTCCTTTAGGGCTTTTATCCTCGATAAATTGATGGTTTATGCTATTGATTGGAATAGAAATTTCTCAACAATATAATTTCGAATAGGAAAAAACGACTGTGCGGGTAATAGACGGTTAAGATAATAGCATATTTTCTAAGACGAAGTTGTCTAGAGTTACTACCACTCTAACTGAACTCACAATTACTGTTACCACAAGCTGTCTTGGCTTTCAAATTAAATTAATCATGTATTAACTCTACTTTTTGAACATTCTCTTCATCTTTTATTACTTATATTTGAAATTTTCATTTTCAACTACAATAAAATTTCAATTTGTTCCCACCATAAACAAGTATACAATCGGCACATAAATACACAAGTTGGTTACAAACTAATTGGAATAAGTGATATATATATACACAAGTGTAATTATATAGTATATATAGACCAAATTGACAGAAAAAGGGTATTTCTATAAAAAAATAATATTATTCCTATTTTGTCAACAAACACATCGGCGGCTATTTTAAATTCATTTAGATGTCAAACTTCTTTAGAGATTCATCACTAGGTTTCAAAGCAAGACCAAATCTGTTTAGCAAATTGAGGGTACCACCTCCACAAGAAAAACCAAATGTTGAGGAAACACCAATGGATATTTCATTAATTGAGGAACAAGATACTGATTCTTCCCTAATTACAATGTTTGATAAAAATGAAATCCATAATAATAATAATAATAACAATAACCAAAAACACATTTTAGAAGAAGAAAGTAGTAATAATGATACCGTGGGGGGTAATGCTAATATCAACGAACATATTAAAAATTTCAATGGTGCTTCAACACCACAGAAAGGTAAAAAAATACATCTTTTCAATAATAATCCAAACTATAACACCAACAATAATAACAACATTTCAACAAATTTAGATGATGATTTTGAAATTACAGAAGTAAGAGAAATCGCAACACCTATTGCTAAGAAGAATTTAGACAAGAATAATTTGAATGGTGAAACAATTTTGCAGACCCCTACAAAGATTAAGTTTCATACTAAAAATATTAATACCAACGCCATTAAAAATAATAACAATAACAATAATAACAATAATAATAATCCAACTACTAGTAACAATTTTAATATGGAAACTAATTCAAATGATGTACTACTAGAAGCTTTTACAAATACACAAAAGATTTGTTCTAATTTGAAACAAGAAATTCAATCACAAAGGAGTGAAAACACTAAATTAAAATCAATATTGAAAAATTATCAAACCGATGTAAAGAAAATTAATGAAAAAGTGGAAAATTACAAGAATCTTTTAAATGAATTGAATGAAAAATCTACAAATATCTTAAAGCAAAAAATTATCACTGATGAAAATGTCAATAAATTGAATAAAGAACAAAATCTTTATAAATTAAAAATCCAAAATTATAATGACGAAATTAAACTTATTAGACTCAATTTTACTAAATTAGTAGAGTGAAAGAAAGATATTAGTAATGAATTAACAAAAAAAGATCAAGAAATTGAATTTTTGAAAAGAGAATTAGATGATTGTTCTGGTCAATTAAGTGAAGAAAAAATTAAAAACAGTTCAATGATCAATGAATTAAATAGTTTAAAGGATAAGATCTATAATTATTTGGTGGATACTTTACCCAAGTTAAATGAACCAGTTATATCAAATATTAATGATCTAAAGATTGATTTAATTAATAATTTGCAAAATCAATTGAAGGAAAATTCATTACAAGATAATGAAATTACGAAATTAGAATTTATTAAACAATTTCAGATTGCACAACAAAGGTATTTATTCTTATTAAGACCCATTTTTTAGTCCTGATAAAAGTTAAAACGATTACTAACAATTTTATTGGTTCAAAACAGCAATAATACAAAATATCAAAATCTTGTCAACGATTCTGAAGAGATTAAGAAAAACCTAGCAGAGGATAATAAGTCCATAATAAATGAAATTTTAGAGAATAATCAAAAAATTATTGACAAATTAACTAATCAAGAAAGTGATTTACAAAAATTTACTATTGAAAAATTTAATGGTACCAAATTGCAATTCCAAGAAGTATTAGAACAAATCAAGGGTAATGATGACAAAGTTGGTAATGAATTACAAAAATTAGTTGATAAATTAACAGAATACCAGGAGAATTTTACCACAAAGGAAATTTATGAATTAGAGATTAAAGATCTTGAGAAAGATAATAGTTCATTGCAACAACAAATTACTGAAAAAATGTCATTATTAGGTATTAAAGAGGCACAGTTAGAAGAAAAGAGCCATTGTTTAAATGAAAACAATATTGAATTAAATGATTTGAAAAGTGTTAACACTAAACAATCTGATCAAATAAATGAATTAACTAAATTGAGCGATGAACAAAAATTTGAACTTAATAAAATCAATGAAAATTTAAAATTAGAGAAAGCCAATTTCACTAATAAACTGACTTCACAAGAAAGTATCAATGTGTCATTAATTTCTGAGAATGAAATCTTGAAACAAAGAGTCAATGAATTAGAAACTAAACGTAATGATTGGGAAAATGAAACTAGTAACAGGTTAGATAAATTTCAAAAAATAAACGAACAATTACAAAAATTGAATGTAGAGTCAGTACAATTGAAAGCACATGAATTAGAATTAGAAGAAGAGAATAGAAAATTAAAAAATGTTATGGAGATGGATAAATTAAATTATGATGAAAATTTACAAGATTATAGTCATTTAAAGCAACAAATGATTGGAATTAAATCTGAAAAACATGATTTACTTAGTGAGAATATAAATTTAAAGGATCAAATCAGTAATTTAGAAAATAATATTAAATGTATGAGACGGAAGATAATTAAATTAGAGGAAGAATTAGAAATGGAAATTACCAAAAAGACAGAATTGAATACTGTCGTGAATAAATTAAGAGATAGAGAAACGTTAATTATGCCAGAAAATAAAATTAATAATGTTGCATCTCTAGATAAGATAACTAAAATTAAATCCAATAAACCAAGTGGACAAATTACTAGATCTAAATCAATTTCATCTAATGAGAAGAATAGAAATAAAAGCACAACAAGTTCAAATATTAAATTGAATAAAATTTTTAATAACAATATGTCGCAAACCATAATGAATCGAATGGATCCACCAACCGAAAATAATAGTAATAATAATACTGATAGTAATAATAATGATAATACTTATAATAATAACAATAATCAAGAACCTCAGGAACCAAGTAATGATGAATTTGAAATCATGTCATCATCATCTAATGATGATTTAGAATTAACCAATCCATCACCAATACCAATGAATACCCTCAAACGCCATAATAAGAGTAATATCAGAGTCTCTAATGTTACTAGAAAGAAGTTATTACTGATCGATGATGAAGATGATAGAACTGATACAAGAAACAACAAGCCTCCACAAATTGAAAACAACACCACAAATAATAATAAAAATAATAAAGATAGAAAGAGTACTTTTTTCGAGACAAAGAAGAGAAGAAGAAGAATCTAGACAAAAATGAAATAACTGAATAATAATTGAAAAAAAAATTATCTTAATATTATTGTTATAGATCAATTATAGCTATTTAATATATAATTTATTTATATTTTAATAAAATTTTTCTTAATGTAAATTCATCTACCCTATGCATCATTTCCATAGGTGGTAATACCTTTCTAGTGTCTAATATTTGTAAAACGGGTATATCAAAACAATATTTATTCCACCAATTTTGATTCTTATTAATATTATTAATTTGCAATGAATTAATTGGTATCTTCAACTCTTGTAATGTCTCTAAGATGGTCTCCTTAGCAATATTACAAAGATGACAACTTGGTTTACTGAACAGAATCAATTTCACAGACATGGATTGCTCATATCAAATTAAGTTTATTCTTTATTTGTGTCTTGTTTCTTTCCTTAATTTAAACGAAAAAGTTAAATTTTAAAATTTAATAAGAATATGACGTTAAATTTGTGTGGGGGAAAAGAGGAAACGCAATACGTCTTTAAGGTCATGGTTAAATTTTCTGTCATTTAGTTTCTGTGAATTAAATTTTATTTACAGACCAATATGCAAATGTGGGATGATTTTTTTTTGATGTTATTGATATATGTTACTTGGCGGAGTTATGTAGGTAAGAAATTGAAATTTTACTATATGGCAATGGCATATGCTCCCGCTTACAGTAACAAGGCGGTGTTAAAAAAGAAATTTGCATTCAAGTAGTATATTTTATTTATAATAATTAAAGTTTCAATGAGACGCAATTGTTATTACTTTATTATGGAACACTGTGTTCCGATCCACATCCCTCACTTTTTTTCATTAATTGAGAAAATGTGTCAATTATGATGTATAAATACAAAGTACAATAATTAAATCATCCTCCACTCCCGATTCCGTATCAATAACTATTTAAAATACTAATATTAAATAAAATTATGTCGCCAGAACAATTAAAAGAAATTGAAACATTTATTGTTAAATTATTTAGAGAAGAAGTTGGTCCTATTATCAAAGACAATGCTGGTACCACATTACAACAATACGTTGACAAATCACACAATAAAGTGGATTTAGTCACAAAATTCGATAAGAGTATCGAATCCACCGTGAAAGAAACTATTCACAAGAAATATGGTGATAAATTTAAATTTATTGGTGAAGAAGAATATGTACCTGGTGTCACTAAAATTAGTAATGAACCAACTTTTATATTGGACCCCATTGATGGTACTACGAATTTCATTCATGCCTTCCCCTTCAGTTGTTGTTCTATGGGACTTACCATCGATGGTAAATCTGTACTTGGTGTCGTTTATAATCCACATTTGAATCAAATGTTCCATGCTTCGAAGGGTAATGGTGCCTTTTTAAATGATGTGAAGATTGACGTGACAACAAGACCATTAACTTTACAAAAGAGTATATTTGGATTAGAAGGTGGTGCGGATAGGAAAGATGCTCAACCAGATTCAAATTTTAATATTAAGATGCAAACGTATAAGAATTTATTAAGTGAATCAGGTGGTTTCATTCATGGATTTAGATCAATTGGATCTGCTGCATTAAATACATGTTATACAGCCATTGGTTTATTTGATTGTTACTGGGAAGGTGGTTGTTATGCTTGGGATGTTTGTGCCGGTTGGTGTATCTTAGAGGAAGCTGGTGGTCATATGTATGGTGGTAATCCTGGTGAATGGGAAATTCCAGTGGATAGAAGAGTTTATTTAGCTGTTAGAGGTGGTTGTACTGAAGAGGAACAAAAGAAATTCGTAGAGGATACTTGGGCACAAAGTGCTGGTGAATTAAAGTATTAGAAAGGGGGAGATTGTGCTTATCTATATAACCATTTATCTATTTAAATAACTAAATAACTAAATTGGAATGAATAAATTGTTGACAAACGCGAAGAATTTCAAGTTTTGAGATTTTTTTACAAAAACGAAATTTGAGATGTTATAGTATTTCCAATATAGTTAAATAAATAAGTGAATATAGACAATATGGACAGTAGTTTCCACACAATAGACAGTTCAGAGAATGTCAATATTGTAGACCCAAAACTATTAAACGTATCACGTCAAGTGGTCAGATTTATAATGTCACATATTGAAGGACAAAATAATATAATTAGTAAATCGAAATTACAAAATCTTATTAAAGAATTAAATAAGAAAGAGAATACAACGAAATCCATACCATTTAAATCCATTTATGCATCAGTGAATGAAATATTGGATGATGTTTATGGTTATGAGATGCGTCGTATACCACCTAGAAACAACAATACCAAGAGTGGTAATAATAAGAATAACACCACCAATAGCAACAACAACAACAACACCACCACCAACAACAACAACAACAATACTACAGATGTCAAATTAGGTTTTAGAGCAGATCAATTTATTATATTGAATAAATTACCCAAGTTGTCACATTTCAATAATTTCCAAATTTCATTCAGTGATTCATTATATGATTCAGTTATAATTGATGAAGAATATATTGGTAATGAAATGGGTCGTGGATTAGATACTGATATCTCTATAGTGGGTGGTCAAGAGAGAGAATTATGTTTTCGAGGTATATTGAGTTGCATTACATGCATCATCTTATTCTCTAAGAATAATATCTTACAAGAGGAATTATTCAATTGGTTAAACAATTTTGGTATTATTACAGACGGTAATAAGATACCTATTATTGAATTGACGATTGATGAATTATTAAAATTGTTAGAACGTAAAGAATATATACGCAAGGAGGAACAACGTTCCAGTTTGGATATCGACACAGTGGTGTACAGTATTGGTAGACGTATTGAATATGAATTCACGTTGGAGTCATTGACAGAAATGGTCATGACCATTATGTGTATAGAGGATCGTTCCGAGGAGAATGTTAAGACATGGCAAAACGATATCAAGAGAACCATTGGTGATGCTTATTCCTAAGTGTAATATAGACTGTATATAAGTAAGAGACCATCCAACACACGTTGTTCATCTCAACGCGAGACTTCCCTTCTTTCCTTCTTCCATCAAGACACAAACACGTTTGTCATCGTTTATTATAATTAAAACTTCCACAAACCACAGAAATAATAAAAACTAAACTCCGTTAAAAAACCGTTTATTTTTTATCGGCCGGTTTTTCGTTTAAAATTGTTTGCAGTATATAAAGGGAAAATGTTACCTTTATTTAAATTCCAATTCTTTACTTCACACTGTTACCGCAACAACAACAACACACAAGTACATTACAAACAACAATGGAGATTACAAGTATCGTTATTTTGATAGTATTACACTCTTTAGTGGCTCTTTATTACACAAAGGATAACATTCTTTTATGGTGCAGAAACACATTTTTAGGTAATGATGATGATATTAAAGTAAGTAGTGCCCATTCTAGGGATATAAATGAGGTAATTGAACAAAATGGAAAGAATTATTTAGTTATTTATTGTACACAAACTGGTACCGCAGAGGATTATGCTAAGAAATTCTCTAAGGAATTAACAAATAAATTGAATTTAAATGTACTTTGTATTGACGTGGAGGAATATGATATGGATACTTTAACTCAATTAGATAGAAATATCCCCGTATCGATATTTATATCCACTTATGGTGAAGGTGATTTACCTGATGGTGGGATAGATTGGGAAATTAGTTTACAAAATTGTACTAAAAATGATTTAAATGGTATTAAATTTAATTGTTTCGGTTTAGGTAATTCTACTTATGAATTTTTCAATGGTGCTAGTGATAAAGTTACTAAATGGATGTGTGAAAATGGTGGTGCTCAATTGATTGGGGATGTGGGTCATGGTGATGATAGTACTGGTTCCACTAATGAAGATTATTTAATTTGGAAAGATAATATCTTATTAGAATTAAGTAAATTGTTAAATGTTTCAACCACGGATTCAATAAAATTTAAACCATCATTCAAGTTAAAAATTTTAAATGAATTAACAAATGATGTTTTTTTAGGTGAACCTAACATTAATTATTTACCGGGTAAAAATCCAATTACCTTCAATAATAATGTAAATAATCCATCAATTGTTTCAATTTCAAATTCAAAAGAATTATTTAATCAAACAAATAATCCAGAACAACGTAGTTGTATTCATGCAGAATTCGATATTTCACAAACAAATTTAAATTATGAAACTGGTGATCATTTAGGTATTTGGCCATCAAATGCAAATGAAAAAATTGATCAATTCTTAACAGTCTTTAATTTAAATCCAAATTTAATATTTACATTAGAACCAAAGGATAAAACAATCGATTTACCATTCCCAGTACCCACCACTATCGGTACCGCTGTAAGACATTATTTGGAAATAACTGGTCCAATTTCAAGAGATTCATTTGGTGCATTATCAGAATTTGCACCAATAGGAATTAAAGATAAAATAATTAAATTATCAAATGATAAATCATTATTTAATTCTGAAATTATTAATAAAAATTTAAATTTAGCTGATGCATTACAATTATTATCTTCAGGTGAATCATGGAAACAAGTACCATGGGAATTCTTATTAGAATCTTTACCTAAATTATTACCACGTTATTATTCAATTTCATCATCTAATAAGATGGATAAAACAAAAATTCATATCACTGCAATTGTTGAAAATGAATTAAATTTAGATAATGGTCAACGTACTTTAGGGGTCACTACAAATTTATTAAGAAATATTTGTCATGAACAAAATTCTTTAAATTTAAAAATTTTACCTATCACTTATGATTTATTGGGTCCACGTAATTTATATCAAAATTTTAAATTACCTATTTATATTCGTCATTCAAATTTTAAATTACCCAACAATTTAAATAAACCAATTATTATGATTGGTCCAGGGACTGGTATTGCACCATTTAGAGGTTTCATTAGAGATCGTATTCAAAATTTAAATTCTATCACTGATTCAAAAAATCAAATGGGTAAAATGATTTTATTTTATGGTTGTCGTAATGAAAATGATTACCTTTATAATAATGAATGGTCAAATTATTCTAAACAATTAGATAATATTTTTGAAATGCATGTTGCATTTTCTAGAGTCACTGATAAAAAAATTTATGTACAAGATAAATTAAGAGAAAATAAATTTAAATTAATGGAATTAATTAATAATGGTGCTTACATCTATGTTTGTGGTGACGCATTACATATGGCTCGTGATGTTCAAAATGTATTACAAGAAATTATTGCTGAGGGGAAAAGTTTATCTGTAATGGATGCTGATGAAATTATTAAAGCTATGAAAATTAATGGTACTTATCAAGAAGATGTTTGGTAATTTTGTTAAATTTTTTTGTATTGTTCTTTCCAAATTTTTGTTTTTATTGTTCTTTTTTTCATGTATGCTGTTCTTTAATTATTCTGTTCTAGTTTTTTTATAAAATATATATACATACATACATATAGTTATTATTCCAAATTTATAAATATACAAATTGTGATTTGTTTTTATTTGATTTTTATTCTATTTTGTTAAACAAAATTTATTATGTTCATTTTGTATATTATTTTTAGTGAAGACATCCTCAAAGGAAAATAGTCGCAAAGTAAAAAATAATAAGAACCAAATATAGATCTTGGTACTTTTTCAATGCATTGTATCATTGCATGTAATGTACAATTATTGTTCTTATCAGTATTTATTATTCTGGAGCAGAAACATATTGGGTTTTTTTAATTTTACCTGTTTATCTTTTATCAACTTAAAAGATAATTTTATTGCTCAAAATACAAAGTGACAACTCTAATAATTTGATGAATCGATCAGGTAGATTTAGAAAGAAGAAAATATGTGAATTTCATGAATTAAACAATCACAAGCTTATTTGTAGGAAAATTAATTTATAAATTTACTAAAATTCATAAAGTACCGTGGTTGTGTCGTTAGTACCCATATATATGATATCATATTATATTATACTTTCAAATGCAATGGTACAAAAATTATTTTGCAGCTTTCTTAAAAAAACCATCAATAGCACCACGACCCACTGCAATTTTTTTTTTAACTTGAACAACTTTTTTAACAATTTTTTTTGGTTTCTTATCATTAAAATTATAATCACCGGTGGGTAATCCAATATTCATTATATTTTCTTCAATCAATTTACGTTGTTCTTCATCAATTTTGTTATTCTTTTGTCTAAATTCCATATATTTCTTAAAATGTTCACTTATTGGTTCAAATTTAATTAATGATTGATAACACGGTATACAAATCAATGATATTAAAAGATTAGTGGCAAGAACATATTTGTAATCATTCTTTATATCATCTGGATAATCCATGGGGATTGGTATAGATTGTGGGAATTTAATTTTAACAATTTTATCAATTTTATTGGAAATATATTTATTGATTAATGATTCAGTAATCTTATAATATTTATCACCTGCTTCTTCAATTTCTTCACTAATATTTTGTACAAGTCTTGTTATGGTATCAATTGATATTTTCTTCCAATTCATATCCATTGTATCTATTAAATTTTCATAAATATCTCTAATGGTTTGATACTTATCACCCTCATCATCATCATATTTCTTAGATAATTTATCACTAATATTATCGCCTTTAATATACTCAAGTTCATCAACATCAGTCAAATGACATCTTTTGGCATAAAACATAGCAATTAAATTAAATGTTAAATCATATTTCACACTAACATAAAATTTTGAATCCTCCATAATTAATCCATCATTTAAATCATTATTATTAATTATAAAATTTGATTTAACTGGATTACCATCATCAGTGTAAAAATATTTTTCCTTAGTGGTATCTTCAATGGCATTATATTTATTACCTTTACTAAAATTAAAATTTTTCAATTGCCAAATTTGATTATCGTATTGGAATAAATTTAAATTTGGTTTACTCTTATCGTTTGTTGGGTTAGAAAGAGTGAAAAAATCTATTTCGTTTATGGAATTGCAACCTTTGGGTAAATAAACTAATGTTTTGTCTGGGATATTTGTCATTTTGAGATTTTTTGGTGATATATAATTGGTATATTCAACTATAGATACAATAGTTAAGTCTTCTCGAGACAAGATAAAAAAAAAAAAATTAAACGCCAAAAGGGAAATAAAAAAAATTAACGCGAATCTCAAAATTTTGCTAAGAAAATCCCGTACAGAAAAATTATAATAAAAACATAAAGTATAAAATATATAAAATATATTTATCTACTCAAAGAATCCAATACGATTAATTAATAAAACCCATGTTCCTTTAAGTAATCAACAACAACATCACGATCTTTATTAACCCATTGTGCCTTAGCGGTAATAGTATCTAAAGATTGTGCCAAACTTTGATCGAAACCCTTTGTAGATTTAGTTTCAAAAAATTTTTCAATATCTTTCTTTGCCTCTAATGAAGTGAAACCAGAAGTGGCAATTGTCACTACAGAACCTAACATAGATAAACCAGCTGGTAATCTTTTAGCCAACTCGATCCAATTTTCTTGAGTCCAAGACCATAATGCTTCGATACCTTCTTTATGTGTTCTCATACCTTGCATGGGGATATAAATATCTTGATTTAAAACTGTACCATCTAATAAATAATTTAATGTTCTCTTTAATAAAGTTGGATCATTAAATCTACCTAATGTTCTTAATGCTGAAATTTTTTCATCTAATGATGATGAATTTTGATATACATTAAAAATTTTTTCATAATTATCTATACCACCTTTAGTAGCTACACAATTGAAAACAATTGGTTTCACTAATGCTGGGATGGCATCTTTATCACCAGCAATAAATTTATTAAACATATCCATGGCAATTTTTTCCACTTTAGAATCCTTAGCGGTTGTTAATGCACCGAAAATAGATACTTTTAAATGTTGAATAGCGAATGAATCATTTTTATCATTAAAATCAAACCCAATTTCTTTACTCTTATTTGATACAAGATTAATAATAAATTTATTTAATGCATTATTTACCTCCATTGGTTGGAAAATCCAAGCAGTTTTCATTGATGAAACACTATTTAAAATTTGTTCCCAAACTACAAATGATGATTCATTTTTCCAATTATTAATTAAATTTAAGAAATTTTTAGTTGATGTGTAACCAGAAGTAGATAAAGATTTAACGTCAGCTACTAAACCTGTACGATCCTCTACGGATAATAAATGAGCTTGTTTACCGAATTTTGACCATCTTTCATCAGAATAAGAAGTGATATAAATACCTGATTGATCACCATTAATTTTAAAAAATTCAGTATTATTAATTTCAATTGTTTTATTTCTTTCATCCAAGACAATTGATGAATCCATACCATCTTGAGTCTTTAATGCTAAGAAAACTGGATATAAAGTTTTATCTTCAAAATTTTTCACATCACCAGTGGATAAGTATCTATTTTGTGTTAATTTAATTTTATTATCAAATTCTTTCACTGTAATAATGGGGAACCCCACTTTTTTAGTCCAAATATTCATTATTTTGGTGACATCTTTCCCACTCGCCTCCGCCAATGATTCCCATAAATCTTCAGTTTTTGCGTTCCCAAATTTAAATTTATTTAAATAATTAGAAACACCCTTAATGAAAATATCTTCACCAAGCCATTTTGAAATCATTCTTAATAAAGAAGAACCCTTAGCATAAGAAATAGCATCAAAAATTTGATTAATTTCATCAGCTCTCTTTACGGGTACTTCAATTGGATGTGATGATCTTAAAGAATCTAAATTTAACGCATCTTGTAATGAATCAGTTACGTATTGTTCCCAAACTTTCCAATCAGGTTGAAATTTATTACAAGAATACCAAGACATCCAAGTAGCGAAACCTTCATTAAGCCATAAACCTTCCCACCAATCCATTGTGACCAGATTACCGAACCATTGATGTGCTAATTCATGTTGTACTACTTCTGCCACTCTTTGAATACGAGTTAAAGTGGAATTTTCTTTATCTAATAATAAATCAACAACACGATAAGTGACTAACCCCCAATTTTCCATTGCCCCCGCTGAAAATTCATGCACGGCAACGTTATCCAATTTAGGTAATGGGTATTTAATATTAAATGTTTCTTCGAAGAATTTCAATGTCTTAGCGGTTAAATCAGCGGAAAATTGACCAAGATGTTCATTACCAGGTGTTGCATAGACTCTTACGGGAATTCTAAATGCATTAGATTCTACAAATTTTAAATCTGCTACAATAAATGCCACTAAATAAGTAGACATTAATGGTGTTACATTAAAATGAGTAAATTTTTTATTATCAATGATTAATTCTTTGGAGACGTCCATATTTGATAAATGAGTTAATTCAGGTTTTGACACTAAAATAATATTAAAAGTTGCCTTTAAATTTGGTTCATCGAAACAGGGGAAAGCACGTCTAGCGTCAGTGGGTTCCATTTGTGTTGTGGCCATATATTTAGTGGAACCAGTTAATTTATCAATATATTTAGCACGATAAAACCCTGCCATATTATCATTTAATTCACCAGTGAATTCAATATTTAAATTAATTGATGAAGTGTTTGAATTATCATTGATTAAATTGGCGATTGTACCCTTTGGGAAAGTTAATTTAGTGATTTGAGTATCTTTATCAATTTCAATTTTGTCAGTGGTTATACCATTTAAATCTACTTTATGGAATTCAATATCTAATGAGTTTAGGGAAATGGTATCAATATTTTTATCATTAATTTGTAATTGGATATTTACGATACCATTAAATTTGAAAGTATCAAAATTTGGTTCAATTTGCACAGTGTAATGTAATGGTTTAACATTATCAGGTAAAATTTCACGAGACATTCTTAATTGATGATATGAATATTATTTACCTTGTTTTAATTAATTTATGTAATTGATTAATAGAGGGAGAAAGAAAATGAAAAATGAAATTGTTAGTGGAAAAAATGAAAATTGTTTGACGTGTCACGTGGGGCTGTGCTGTTCACTGCAGTTGTTTCTTTGCAGTGCAGTTGTATGGTACAGTTGTATGGTACAATACAGTGCAGAACAGTCCACATGACGGTGGGTGGGTATTAGATGTACATACTTGCTTGTGTTGTGTGTTTTATTACATTTGCCACATTGATAACGAGTTGCTGTCATTAAAGATCTTGCTATTGAAAGTGATGCCAACAATTTATTATTGTTGTTGATTGTATGGGAAAAATTGTAATGTAACAAGTTGTTATATTTGTCTTGGTGTAAATTATAATTGTTAGAAGACAAATTAATTGATCTAATTTGATTTTTAATAAAAATATTACAATTACTTTTCATTATATTACCATTATTGAAATTATTAAAATTATTAAAATTAGTGATTGCATGAATTGTTCTTTGTGAAATCAAAGAATTGACTGTGTTCAATTTGACCACACTCACAAGAGCATTGTTACACAACATCCTCAACAACAACGAAACACCACGAATCTTGCAATAATTAATGTAAAACACAATGAAGCAAAAAATGCAAAAAAATTAAAACGAAATTAAAGTCAAACAATAAAACAAAAATAATGTCACAAAATGTTACAGACACCATAACAGTCACCTGCCCCGACTCCGCACTCCAGGAAGACGAGATCATCCGCATCCTCGAATCCTGGTTAACCACTACAATCTTACAAGAATACACAATAACAGGAACAAATCCAATCCAACTTTTAAAACTGTCTCAATTGCATAAGATATTAATAATATCACCCACACAAGAAATATCATCCACCATAATGAATCATAAGAACAACACTACTATGAAAACGAGTTTGAATACGCTAAAGTTCAATTATTCTGTATTGAATTCATATCAGGATGATAAAGAGGATAATTTTTTGAAATTGCCCCCGGGTGAGAAATTGTTCTTGATAAGTCCGCCTAGTTCACCACCACCAGAGTTTGATTATGGTCGTTGTGAGATGATGCCTGGTAGAGTCTCTTGTGTGGAGCCTGTTGTTAGAAATGATGATGATAAGAGGGAGAATGTTGTGGGACATTATACTATATTGAAAAGTGATGTGGGTGATATTACAGTGGATTGTTGTGAAGGGGATGTGGGTGAAGATGTTAAGGTTAGTGAGTTTAAGACAATGATGCCACCCAGATCCATATTTGATGATATTGACGATTGATACCGTGTATTATATAAAATATATAAAATATATAAAATATATAGAATAAATAATAAATATATTAATTACTATTTAAAATATTTTGTAATTCAATAATATATTTACCCTCTTTATAACGTTGCTCTAATCTTTCACTCTTTAAATATTTCCAACCAATAATTTGTTTACACAATGAACAATTAATATTTGTCACTAAATATTTACCAGTCAACATTGATCTAACTTCATTATTTGACTCGACGACATTAATAACATTATCGATCAAATACGCATCACCGGTCTTACCCCTGTAATCCTTTGAAATTACCAATTGTGATGAAGTGAATTGAATCAAGCATCTTTTGCAACAGTAAGTAGTAAAATTCTTGTTTAATTTATGTGATTTGTGTCTTTTGGCTGTTGTTGTGTGGAAGTGTGTGTTAAAGTGTGTGTGATATGGTTGTTGTTGTGTGGTTGGTGTTTCTATGTATTGTATGAATTGCAGACCCATTGGTGTGTTGCAGAGTTGTAGTAATTATAAATAAATAAATAAATAAACGGTATAAACATATGTATTGGAAAACAGCGAGGGGAGTGTCACGCCGCCACAGAAAACGCGCAGGACTTATTTTATTCTACAATACACTGTATAGTATACAAGAGTTTAGTACAGTATAGTATAAACCTACAACAAATCATCCTCAGCCTCAGATATGTTTTCTTTAATCTTCAACAAAATAGTTGTCTTCCATTTATCCAATTTTTGAAATTTATCAAATTCAAATGTCAATGCACTCAATTGATCACTATCATTTTCATTGTAAGCTTCAATTAAATTATTTAAAAATTCACATTCTCTAGTGTCATGGAAATTAACATCTTCTTGCATAGCTTCATTTACTGTTCTTTGTGCCGCTACAGAATCTGTGGCGGCCAATTGACATAAAGTCTTCTTTAAATAATATTCCTTTAATGACCAACTACTCAATTTATTACCAATGGAATTACTAATTATCTTAGAATACATTTCACTGGCTTCCAAAAATTTATTATCCATGGCCAATAAATCTGAACATCTTAACCATGATTTATTCGCCAATGCCATTGCTTGATCCTGTGAATACCATTCACCTGCAGTGTCAAATTCTTCAATAGCACCCACATAATCATGTAATTCCACCTCTAATATCTCACCTAATTCAAATTTAAAATTTGCTGATCTTCTAAATTGTCCCCTCTTTGTGAATATTGTAATCGCTTCATTCAATGCATTTACTGCATCCCGGGGGTAATTACCACTCTTATAACATTTATACGCATCCACATAAATATTACCAGCATCATCTTCATTACCACCAATTACTTGATAACGTGCAGCATCATTAAAGCAATCACCAGCTTCTTTTAATTTTTTATTTAATTTATATAAATTAGCGGCTTGAATACTTAAATCTGATGCTTCCTCCATACGTTCTTGTGTAGAGTTGCTGAACCAACTCATAAGACCACTTGGTTTCGTGGCTTTCTTCTTCGATAGGGCAATTAATTCTTCTGGTGTAGACATTTTAACTCTCTTTTACTATTTTGTGTGTGTGTTAAATAACAAAACAACAACTATCGGTTTTATTTTTTTTTTCTTTTTCTTCTGTTAAGAAAATTTCCTGCGAATTTTTTTTTTTTTTTTTTGGTACCAAAAATTTTCCAATTTTTTTTTTTTATTTAATTTAATCATTACTAATTTTTTACAATTACAACAACAACAACATAGTTCGTTTGGGTTATCATGGGTATCTGTGCGTCTAAAGATGAGTCTGCTCCGGTTGCAACCAACAACACAGTGAAAAGAACTGGGCAAGAAAGAAAAAATGCAAACAACACAACCACCAACAACAACAACAACAACGATAACAACGATAACGAAACTGTTTCTGTTAATGAACCCAATATTGATAAAATTAATAAAAAAAAAACAAAGAAAACAATAGTTAATGAAATGAAGGAACCAAATTCATTAGATTCAGTTAATAATGAAGAATTGAAAGTACTTTTATTAGGTACTGGTGAATCAGGTAAATCTACCGTCTTACAACAATTGAAAATTTTACATCAAGGTGGGTTCACTGAAAAGGAACTCTTGTCACATGTGCCGCTTATTTTCGGTAACTTGATCGAAATGGGTCATAATATCATCGAGGCACGTCAACAATTTAATATTGATAATTCATTGGATGATATTACTGAGGATGAAATACATGAATTTGTTAATTATGATTTTAATATTGATAATAAAATTTTATCGACAAATTATAATCATGACGAGGAATTGATTTTCCCCAAGGATTTTATACCTTTATTGAATAAATTATGGACTTCAAAACAGACACAAGATTTATTAAATAGTGCTGATTCATCAAAATTTTATATGATGGATTCCACTGCATATTTCTTAGAATATGATACTTTGATTAGAGTCACTAGTGAAGGGTATGTGCCAACACCACAGGATGTGTTACGTTCAAGACAAAAGACTTCTGGTATTTTTGATACACATATTAATATGGGTTCAAATTTAAAATTACATTTTTTCGATGTTGGTGGTCAACGTTCTGAACGTAAAAAATGGATTCATTGTTTTGATAATGTTACTTTAGTGATTTTTTGCGTTTCATTATCTGAATATGATCAATTTTTAATTGAAGATGTGGAACAAAATAGATTTCAAGAATCTTTAGTACTTTTCGATAATATTGTTAATTCACGTTGGTTTGCAAGAACTTCTGTGGTACTTTTCTTAAATAAAATTGATTTATTTGCTGAAAAATTAAAGAAAAAACCATTAGAAGATTATTTCCCTGATTATAATGGGGGGGATGATATAAATAAGGCAACAAAATATATTCTTTGGAGATTTATTCAATTAAATCGTGCTAATTTAAATATTTATCCACATGTAACACAGGCAACTGATACTTCAAATATTGAATTGGTTTTCGCTACTATTAAAGAAACAATGTTAGAAAATTCATTAAAGGATACAGGTATTATGAATTGAGGTTCATTTTATCTTTCTCATCCTTTTCTTCTTCTTCTTCTTCGCATCATTCTCATCCTTTTTCATATTATCAAACTATATCTTATTTATATACTTTATATACACTGTATTCTATTTTGTAACAAATTTATTAATTTTTTTATTTTCAATTTATCATTTTTTCAATTAACAACAAACCATCACTACAATTTAAATAAATAAATAAATATGACTGTATTGAAAGATTCTGCTGAGACGGTAAACATAGCATTGGATCCAAATTTAATTAATTTACATTTATTAAATCAAAATTTAACCAATAATACAATTGATTCTGGAATAGAGACAAATAATTTAATGGATAATATTGAGAAACAAAATTCAAATATTGAATTAAATAATAAATTAATTTTAAATCCTTATGAAATTTATGGTCAAATGTCATTAGATAAATTGATTCCATTGATTTTACAACAGAAAAATATTACTTTTGCAAATTTAACCGAGGATTCATTAATTGAACAAGATTCATTAATTGAACAAGATTCATTAATTGATCAAGATAATAAAATCGAATCACAAGAGGATATTATTATGGATGATAATATCAATAATAAATCACAATCACCAGATATTACCAACACCACCACCACCACCAACAACAACATTATAGCCATCAATAACACTAATACATTGCAAAATAATGATGAATTAACATTAAATAAATTTAATACCATTAGACAAGAATTAATTGAAAATTGTAATATTGCATTAAATGAATCATCATTAGCTTTAGAGACTGTTTCATTATTATTATCATCTACAAGACATGAAAATGCCACAAATTATATTTCACCATTCTTAAAGAGATCAGTACCAATGAAATCATTAAATAGTGATTCTATACCATTACCACAAATGTCATTATCACAACAAATTGAACAATTAAAATTTACCATTGGTTGGAAATTAAATTGTTTAGATGAATCAAAATTAAAATTACGTATTTTGTATAATAATTTAAAATTTGATTTATTACAAGAACAAAATTATTGGTCAAAAATAATACAAAATATAAATAATAAAGATGTTATATTTAAAATTAGAGATAAATTTAATGGTATGAAATTATTAGGTTTAAAATATGGTTATCAAGATTCTGGTTCAAATTATAAATTTGATCAAGGTTTAGCTATTATTAAAAATAATGATGAAACAAATCAATTAGAATTAATTCCTGTTAATAAAACAGTAAATAATACTACTGGTATTGATTTACAAACTTTTATTAGAATTAAAATTTATACTAAATTAGAGACTGAAGATGATTATATCTTAAGTGGTGAAAGTAAAATATTAAATGTTAATAATATACAATTAACAAATTCAAATTTACCTAATAATAACAACAATAATAATAATAATAATAATATTCGTGAACAAATAACAAAATTGAAAAATATTATCTTCGATAAAGAATTAATTTATCAATTAAAGAAAGAATGTTCACAATTAATTTCATATGGTGTTTATATTGAAAATGAGAAAAAAATAATAATTGAAATGATAAGTGAAAAATTTGAAATTGAATTAATTGATATGGATTTAGATGCATTATCTAATCAAGAACAAGATCAACCAAAAATTAATGATAAACGTGCAAATATTTTCTTAATTTTATTGAAAATGTTATTAATTGTTAATTTTAAAAAAAATTTATTAAATAAATTAACTGTAAATAATATTTTTAATTCAATTAATAATAATACAAAAATTAAATCAAATCAAGATTGTATTATTATAAGACCAATTTTAAGTAAATTAAGACATCATAATTATAAATTTTTATTAAATAAAATAATTAATGATACTGTAATGTCACATTTACCAAATTGGCAATTAACAACAACAACAAATATAGTTAAATCGGAAAATGTTAACGATAATAATAATGATGATGACGATTTACAAGATTATCACATTAATAAATTACAAAATGAAATTCAAATGTTTGAAAAAATATTAAATCCAATGCAAACTAAATATATTATCACTAATAAAACCAATTTAGATTCATTAGAAATTATTTTACAATTACAAAATTATTGTCAAGTGGAAATTAATATCCATTACAAACAATTTCATGCTAAATTTAATGAATTTAAAGAAGTGGATGAGTTCTTACATTTCATTGTAAGTAACTACATGTCCACAACAGAGACTAAACACTAACACCTCGTGTATATTACAATTATATAATACATTAATATAGTAATTGAATAAGTTAAGAAACGGAATAGATCGAATTTTTTAAATCGTGTCGTTTTTTCTTTTTTTCCTTTTTTGTTTTTGAACATTTTTTGGAATTGTCTTGAGTAAATAATAAATTACTATTTGATATTATCTCTTTAGATTAATATTATAATTAAGTTAGAAATATAATAGTAATAATAATAAGAGAGTAATAGATTTAGATTGGTTATATAATGTACATAAAGAAATATAAAAAGAAAGATAAAATAAATAAATAAATTGTCAACGTTGTCTCGAGACAACGTGTGGGTAATAAAAATAATTCCAATGGAAATAATGTTATTTGCAGATTACTACAAAGATCACCTTGCCTAAAGGAATGTCTGGTGGATGATGGAAATGGAATCACTTGTAACTTTGAGTTTAACTTAAATTTGGAATGACCTTAATATTATATCAAACTTAAAATAGTAATGTTATGATATTCAATTATTGTAACTACAATTATTAAATTAATCTTAGTGTAGTCTTAAAATTAAGTAGTATTCATTAGATAATGTCTTTACCACTTTTAAACAGGTATTTATCCTGTTCATCGGAGAATCTCTTGGTATAGTCAGCGGCAGTGAAGATTAGAGAGTCTTCAAAAGAATAAGCTCTCTTCAAATTTCTACCATGACATGTGAATTTGGAAATAATACCATTAGGGGAAATCAGACAATAAGTATTGGGGCCTAGTATGGAGTAAATTAAAAATGGACCATCCCATACTGGATCAGATTTCTTTTTCTTCTTTTTATGACAGAAGACATAATCACCTTTTCGGTATTGGGCATTGAAACCACTGAGTTGTTGTTGATATTGTAAAGCTTCTCGAATTTTATTTCTATTGTCTTTAACTAAATTTCGGGTAGAGTTCAAAGTTTCTAATTCAAATAGAGCAACAGAAACTTGTTCAAATTTTAAAATATCAAAATTTGAAGTTTGATTAATAACAAAATCTTTGAAAACATCAGCAGCTTCGTGGGTTAGAGGAGAAACATATCTATTAAAACAAATATGCATTGGTGATTTTCCATAAATTAGTGGAGTAGCATTAAGAGTAGCACTTGTCCAATAAAGCTGTTTAGACCAATTGTGTAAATTATTGGTATATCGTTTAAGCAGTAATTTAACTTTCTTAACCGCATTTTCAGCTTTACCGTTAGCAGCAGTGTTGAATGAACTACTGTGGTTATATTTAATATTTAACTTTTGAAGGAGGGTATTGATTCTATCGTTAACAAAAGGAGTACCATTATCAGTAATTAATGTATCAAAATTTACCAAAATGTTGATAAATACGGAAAATCATACGCTCTACTACTTCAGCAGTTTGACTAACACAGGGTTCAATTAGAATGTAATGGGAAGTGTAATCCACAGCAACCAAAAAATGTTTGTAAACGGGGTCATAAGGTAGTAAACCAAAGTCCATGTGAAATTTGGAAAACACAGGTACTTGATTAAATGAAGGAAGATCAGTAGGTAAATGATGAGATCGTGAGTAAATTTCACAGTGTTGACACCGGTGAACAATTTCTTTAGCTAAAAGTGGAGCATTTGGATTCCAGAAGAGTTGATTATTCATCATAAACAGTAAAACACGCGTTGTAGAGTGATATTTAGCATGAAGACTTAAAGCCTTGTCTTTAAAATCAGCGTCTGTAATGACTTGTAATAGGGTCTGATTATCAATAAAATATAAAATATCGTTCTGGATTGTAAATAAATGGGAAATAATGGAAAATCTATAAGGGATGGGCAGATGATCAATTAAAACACGCTTTAATTCAAGAATATCTGTACATGTAAGATCAGAAGGATAACGAAAACGGAAATTATCGTCAGTAATAGGTTCAGATGAAGGGGAAAAAATTGTTTGATTAAAAGTGTAGGGGCTCTAAATCTGTTAAACCCCGTTATACTGCTGCCAATGGTGCTACCAAGGTTCAAGACATTCGTGTCAATGCCATTGAGGTCTATGTATCTGATGTTATTTTTGAAGATGCTCCCACTGATGGTATGATTGATTTTGAACCATTTCCAGACTCTCCTTATGAACAAGAAATTGATACAAACCCGGTAGATTTTACGACTCCTGGTACTGCTGAGCTTAACAACTTATCTGCGAGGCACTACTAATGTCTTACCCACCATTTTACTGGATAGTGGCGCAGAACATTGCTTTTCCTACACTACTTTATGGCTTCATAATCGTAGTTACTCTTACGGTAATGTTTCTGTCTCTGCTACCATCGTATCTGGTGCATTCGGTAATCCAATTAGATGTTCTAATCAGATTTTATTAAAATTATCCATTGATGCTTATGATTTCACAACCTGGTTTTATTTACTTGATTCTAATCGAAACAAAATCATATATGGCAAACCTGCTCTACAAGCTCTTTCTTATAGCTTAGCTGGTAATGAATCCATTTCGATCAAGAATAAGACTTTCTTTATCAGTTCTCTTCCTTATTTTAGTCACTGTACAGAAGTTTTCACTATTTCCAATACTGATATACTAACCTCTTTACAACAAACGTTTCCTGCGGTTTTTAGATCCAAACTGGGTCCTAAAATTCACCATGATTTCAAGGCTAAAATCCAATTAGAGAATTTTCCATATCATAAGCCTAAGCCATACTACGCTAGTGGTACTACAAAATTGGCAATTGATAAGTTTATTACTCAAGGGCTGGAAGAAGGCCTTTTAGAAGCTGCTGATCCTAACGATTTAGTTGCGGTTAGTCCTGTTTTTGCATTACCTAAACCCAATTCCAACAAGATTCGTATAATAACCGATTATCGACAGATTAATAAACATCTTAAGTTCACCAATTTTCCTATTCCCCCCACTATCAAAATTATCAGCGAATTGTCTGGTAAATCTATCTTTTCCAGTATTGATATTCTCCAAGCATATCACAATATTGCTGTTACAGGAGATAAAATTGGTATTATTGTAGAACAAGGTGTTTTTATTCAAAAGAAACTTGGTTATGGTCTTGCTAGTTCCCCTGGTATTTATAATAGTTTTATGGAGAAAGTATTATCGACTGTGGATTGTCCATCTTCCACCATCTTAAAGTTCTACTTCGATGATTGTATTATTGCAAGTTCTAATATTGAAGAACATAAAATGGTCCTTCACCGCGTTTTCAAGGCTCTAGATAATTTTGGACTGGCTGTCTCGATTGAGAAATTACAGCTAGTAACGAAATCCATTCACTTTTTAGGTTATCAAATTTCACATAATCGTATTACTATTGACGATGAAAAATTACAAACAATCCAAAAATGGCAATTACCCCTTCATCGTGAAGGTTTATTGAAATTTGCAGGATTTGTTAATTATTTACGATCTTTTATCCCAAAAGCTGCTATGATGTTGAAACCATTTTATCATGCTGCCACCCTCGAAAACATTTCACCACCATTATTAACTGATTTAAAAAAGAATTTTACCGAAATAAAACAATGTTTAGCCCATGCTTTAACTTTGAAAATTTTTGATCCAACTCAAGATACCATTATTTATACTGACGCCTCCAATTTTGATGCTTCCTCTATTATAATGCAATATGAAAAGGGTCCCAAAGGTAAAATGCAGTTATTTCCAATTGCCTTTTATTCGGTTAACTTTAGTAGTGCACAAATCAATTATTCGACTTTTGAGAAAGAATTTTTTACTCCATGCATTAGATAAAGCACACCTAATTTTATCCTCCAATGTTACTATTTATAGCGATAACACTACTGTTGTCTCTATTGGTCGTTCCAACAAAGCTTCTACTGCTCGTTTAACCAAACATTTAGACATTTTGAGCACTTACCGCTTGACTTGGAAACATGTTAAAGGGATAGACAACGTGGTTGCTGATTATCTCAGTCGTTTTGCTCTCAAGGATCAACCAATTCTTGATTTAGACAAATGGGGTGATAAGGGTACATTTATTTCTATTAATGCTATCGAATCTAATGCTTTTCCGGAATCTAGTCCAAATGATACTCCTCCATATTCTTCATTACCTGAATTTACTACTAATGATACTACTACTATTGATACTACTACTACTGATATCACTACATCTGATCCATTACTTTCACCATCTGAATTACAACCTGACACAATAAATTCAGTTCCAAATACTTCTTTTTCTGTTCCTATTGCTGATTCTTCACCAATAGTTGCTCCTTCCCCGATTGATGAGACTATTATTGACTCATCTCTCTTTCCTGATGAACCTTCTGATGATGAAGATCTGATTTCACCCATTGAAGATCCTGATGATGCTTCTGCTTTCATTTCTCCCCCTACTGATTTACTTATTTCACCTTTAGATTCTAATTTACCCCCGTCATCTAATACTGTTAATTATACAGCTAATCATGATTTTTCTTCATTTCCTGTTTTACCAGATTCTTCTCCAAGTACTAATCCTGACTCACCCTCCATAAGCATCAATTGATAATTTTAATAAAATTTGGTTAGAACATGTAATTGGATTACCGGATGCACCAGATACAATGATGGGAGAGCAGGAACGAGTAGATATAGCAGATACAGAAACATTACCGTAAGAGTAGCTACGATTATGAAGCCATAAAGTAGTGTAGGAAAAGCAATGTTCTGCGCCACTATCCAATAAAATGGTGGGTAATACATTAGTAGTGCCTCGCAGATAAGCTGTTAAGCTCAGCAGTACCAGAGGTATCTTCGATTTCTTGTTCATACAAAGAGTCTGGAAATGGTTCAAAATCAATCATACCATCAGTGAGAGCATCTTCAAAGATAACATCAGATACATCGACCTCAATGGCATTGACACGAATGTCTTGAACCTTGGTAGTACCATTGGCAGCAGTATAACGGGGTTTAACAGATTTAGAGCCCCTATACTTTTTTCCAAACAATTTTCCCATGTTGGTGTGGCAAGATTTGCATTCACAATAAATACAAAATCTGCTGGAATTATATCATAATTCATACTTTATTATGTGAAAAGCATTGTTCAAAATATATTTTTCATAAAAAAGAATTTATATAAATTAATATATACTTTTTAAGAAGACATATTTCACTAATGACTGACACTGTGCCTACTAGCTGGGAAAACCAGTAATAATAATAAGAGAGTAATAGATTTAGATTGGTTATATAATGTATATAAAGAAATATAAAAAGAAAGATAAAATAAATAAATGAATTGTTAACGTTGTCTCGAGACAACGTGCGGGTAATAAAAATAATTCCAATGGAAATAATGTTATTTGCAGATTACTACAAATTTCACTCGAATTTGTTTAAATTTTAACAATAACACAAAACAAATACATAAACACAGACACATATTAAACAATGGGTTACACATTGACTATATTAGGTTGCGGTGTTATGGGTCAAGCCATTCTATCCGCTATTTACAAAGCTGAAAAATCTACTGACCCCACAATTCAATCCATGTATCCAACCAAAATCATCGCTTGTAATGGTGACGCTCATGCCGCTTCTCAAGTCAATGAATTAATTAATTCATTTGGTGAATCACCAAATGGTATAGTCGTTGAATCCACTTTTGGTGACAACAAGACCGCAGTGTCACAATCAGATATTGTCATTCTTGGTACCAAGCCATACCTAGTGGAAACAGTCATGAATGATGTTAAGGATGTCATTAACGATAAATTAATCATTTCTATTGCTGCTGGTTGGACCATTAATCAAATCGCCACTTACAGTACACACGTGTCTCGTGTAATGACTAACACACCAGCGAAATTTGGTCAAGGTTGTGCCGCAATCGCATTCTCTGAAACTGTGGAAAATGAACAAAAATTAATAGTGAAACAATTGATTAATCATGTCGGGATGTGTATTGAATTACCTGAAAAATTATTCGATGCAGCAACATCATTAATTGGTTCTGGTCCTGCTTATGTGTTATTAATGATTGAAAGTATGATGGAAAGTGGTATTAAGATGGGTATACCATTAAATGAATCACTTGCTTGTTCATTGAAAGTTATGGAGGGAACAGTTAAGATGGTACAAGAAACTGGATTACATCCAAGTGTTTTAAAACATCAAGTTTGTACTCCAGGTGGTACTACTATTGCTGGATTATGTAAAATGGAGGATAATGGTGTTAAATCTGGTATTATTAAAGGTGTTGAAGAAGGTGCTATTGTTGCTGCTAAATTAGGTAAAAAATAATTTATATAATTATTAAATTATCATTTTATATGTCTATTTATGAACAAATTTAAAATATTAATGTCGCATTTATAATTGAACTATTAAATCTTACAGATCTATATTTTTCTTTGGAGATCTTTTGGGTTTTTTCTTGTTTGCATTTTCTTTAATAAACAATGGAAAATAAGTATAGACATACAATGAACTTTACTAAGTTTTTTTTCTTACAATTAGTCTTCTTACTAACAGTCAAATTTATTGGAAATTTTATAATATTATTTATTATTCAGGGACCAGGAATTTACTACTTTTTATTCAATTTATCCATTTGCATACTTGAGCCACTGGGAAAGAATACGCTAGGGTTTCCAGTTTACAAAAACCAAACCCTAAAAATGTCAAGAAACTTCGGACTTTATTTTCTTGGATGGAAAATGACTAAATACAAATATATATATTAATTATACATTGCTAGAAATTAGACAAACGATTAGAAAACAATTAACATATAAATGTTTCTTCTGGAAACATAAGTTTGAATTGGGGTTGATATGGAAAAACAATATATTCCGGGTCCACGCCCTCTAAATTCATATCTATATTATGCAAACCATGGAAATCCTATTATGAAAAACAATATAAATGATTTGAGCATCATAAAAAATTGGAGCTTGGAATTCTTCCTGAATAGTTATTATTAAGTGTATCAGAGCCCGCTATCAAAAAAGAATAACAAATAATTAAACCCAATGTACTTGCTTATCCGATTAACAACATTATGGTAAAATTTTTATCTTACCTTTATTGGTAGACTCGTTTTAGAATGTTGCCGAACCATTAAAAAGAAAAACGTCCAAAGCTCATAATTGAGTGTGTCATAGATGTAATTATAACTACTACACGTAAATGACCAAATTTTGATAGTTTTTGACCAAAATAATAGTTTACTATATGTGTAATTGAAGTTGTACGAAAGATATAAAAGAAATTCTAGATATGGTAAAATCAATCAGAATATTAATAATAGTATCCGGTACATAATTAATATCGTCTAAAGTTGTTTCTTGCACAGAATGTTTAATGCATGGAGCAAATGTAATACTAAAATTG
>JAJLYE010000008.1:14645-45406 GCA_030571715.1 Grigorovia jiainica (nom. inval.) | reverse complement strand
GACTATTATTATAATTATTATTCTGAATACCACGAGGTTGAGTTGGGATATTGAAAGTTGAAGGGGGTTTATTATATCTACTTCCATGATTTAATTGATTATGATTATCATTTGGTACATTTTTTCTATCAATATAACGATTATTTACATGCGATTGTTGGTATTTTGAAGAGTATGTATGCTGTATTTTATGTTGTGGTTGTGATGATTGTCTTTGTTGGAAATTTCCGCCACTTATATTTTTAGTATTGAAAGATTGGGGTTGTCTTGGTAAAGTATTGGAATATAAATTTCTATTACTATTATTATTGAAACTATGAGGTTGTTTTGGAAGATTTGTTAATTGTATATTCCTAGTGTTGTTGTTATTGACAGTGGTAGTAGAATTTGCAGTTGTGCTTGAAATAAATCGAGAAGATTGCTTATTATTAGGATTTAAATTTTGATTATAGCGTGAATTCGTTTGCTTATCATAATTAACATTAGACACAGAATTTTCTGGGTTAGTTCTCTTGTTAGGCATATTGGTTTCTTGCGCCAATGACTCAGTATTAGAAGGCTTATTATCATTTTCATTGATTTCATTATTGGAACTAAAACTTAAATTTTCTTTAATTCTTTGTGATTTTTCATTTGTTTCAAAACGATGGCCCTGTGGTGCAGTTGGGGCCTTTGTGGATAAAGTTTGATGCATTTCTTCTTTATATCTCTTGATATCAGCTTCATGACTCTCTTCGCAAGGTAAATTGATTTTATCTATTGGTAACGGTTCTTCTTTAAAAAATGGATCTAATTTAGCGCTCATAGCGGTATATCTTTTCAATGGATCCAACGCTAATAATTTTTCCAAAAAGTTTAACCCAGTGTCATTCAAATATTTGCCAAATCTTTCACGTAGTGTTGATTTATATGTTGTTTTAATTAATTCTTTCCCAGGTAAATATTTAGCCATTTCCCAAATTTCATCATTTGGTGTACCCAATAATTTAAATATAACGTGACCCTGATCAATATCCGATGAACCTTGTAAAATTGGTTTCTTCTCAAAAAATTCAGCAAATACACAACCAATCCCCCAAATATCAACCGCAGTAGTATAATATTTATCTCCCAATACCAATTCAGGTGCTCTGTACCATCTAGTGACCACTACGGAAGTATATTTAGCACCACTACCAGCCCCACCAGGATATTTTAAATTTGGTGGTGAACCATAATAACTTCTAGCTAAACCTAAATCAGCAATCTTTAAAATACCATTATGATCAATTAAAATATTGGCTGTTTTGATATCTCTATGGAGGAATTTACAACAATGAATATAATTAATACCTTCTAGAATTTGTAATAACATATTTTTAATTTCACTCATTTGCAAATTGATTCTTGGGTTATGTAACACACCAGACAAATCTGCCACCATATATGGTAAAACCATATAAAAATGTTTATTGGTATTACCCTTATTGGTTTGGTTAGGTTGATTTTTTTGCAATGACAAATTTGAAGATGAATTATTTTGTGAAACTGAGTTATTTGAATTTGGTGGTTGATCATAAACCATTTCAATTAATTTAATAACATTCTTGTGGTTCAATTTTCTTAGTATGGTAATTTCTCTCTGTGCAGTTATGGGGAATAAGTCATTATCTACATTAATTAAAATTTTTTTCATTGCGACTTGTCTTTGTGTCTCTAAATGAATACCTTTAAACACTTCACCAAATGTACCTTGACCCATTTTATTCTCCACTTTATAATGGTTTAAGAATTTAGTTAACCCATATACCTTTTCATCTTCCCTAGCTTTCAATTGAATAAATTGAACACCAGTAATTGGGTCAGTTTTCACTGTAGGAGTTTGCTTTATTTTCCCAATAGTATATTTACGTGCAACACCGTTATTTTGCGACATGTTAATATAAGAGATGTTCCGTTTAGTGCTAATTTTATGAGACAAGCTACTGTTATGACAATTGTAAGTAATATTAAATTTAAACAATTATAAAAAATTGAAATTGAAAAATCGTGCTTTATGATTTCCGCGGAAATGAAAAAACCGGTTGCTAAGGTAATTAAATTTGATGAGTATAGTGTTCTATGGGGAGTTTATTGTACAACATGGATATCTGACTAACTAAATAACTAAATAACTAACTAAATAATAAAATGGATTATAAGCCATTGTGGAATAATATTTGATGATACTATTATAATTGTGTCCAAGGGTAATAAATTAACGATTTCGATAAAACTCTTCTCAATTCTTGTAAAGTTACTTGTGAATTATAAACTCTAAGATCAAATGGTACATTTTGATTTTGTAAATCATAATTGGATGCATAAAACACAGCAATGGCAGATTCTCTTAACCCCACGTCAGATTTCTCTACAATAATAGATAAATCTTGTAACGATTCCCAAATATTTTTCAAATCTGCCTTAGACCATAATTTTATGGCATTCTCTACATTATTTACTAAATTAAAGTTATTACTAATTTTACCAGTGGTGGGTATCTTACTGTTTAATGATTTAATCATAGTTTCATATTCCGAATATACTAAATTATAATTGATATTAAAATCTTTACTTTTAAGGGCCACTCTACAGGCAGAAATTAATATAGCGACTTCTAAATCAGATAAACTTTTCAAAATTGTAACAAGATCAGTGTTATTTTGATTCATCGTATACTGTAAATATGGTTTCATGGTAATTATGTTGTCCTGTAATTGATCCCAGGTATTAGAGTTATAAATTAAAGGCAATATAGCATTCTTAATAGTCTTTAATGATTTGAATGTATCAAAATTATTTTTTAATTGTTGGAAAAATTTAGATTTTTCATTATTCAATTGGTCAACGATTAAGTTTGACCATTTTTCATGAACGTTATTAAATTCAAATTCATCTTGTTTATTTTTCAATGGTATTAATTGTTCTTTAACATTTAATTTAAATTCATCTAAATCTTTAATTTGCGGTATATTGATAATACGTTGTGAAAATCTACTTTTCACTCTTTTCTCTAATAATTCCAAGACGTTCAATTTTGTGGTGTTACCGAAGATACATACTGGTACTCTTGCGTGTTCCACCATATCAAATAAATTATATAATAAAGTCTGTCTAATAGGACCAGCAAACGTATCAATTTCATTAAAGATAAAAATAACAGTAATTTTTGTAGTGGTATTGTCGGTATGTGTCGTAGATGCAGAATCCAATAATCTTAAAATTTTTTCAAAAATTTCAGTTAATGAACCACGATTAATATTGTCATCAATATCTTCATCATTATTTTCTTCATCATTGATATTCAACTTGTTTTCGTTTTCTTCATCTTCCATTGGATTTCCAAGTTGGGTTTCAGTGTTACTATTATTATTACTATCATATTTATCATGAATTCTCTTTAACTGAGTTTCTAATTGGTTAGCAATACCATTAATAGCATCTTTTTCATTATGGATAAAGCCGTCCAATTTAATAGTAATGAATTGATCTTGGTATTCTGATCGTAATAAATTTAACTCATGTTCAATAAGATAAGTTTTAAAATTATTTCTATTACTAACCATAATAACAGAATGACTCTCCTTTTGAATAATTGATTGTTTCAAAATTCTGGAGATATCTCTCTTAGTGTCTTTCAGATATGAATAAATTGGTGATTGATCACCTGGTAGTTGTAAATTAATATGTTTTAATAAATGGATCTTAAATTTATTGAAGAATTCTATATCTTTTTCATTTATATCAGTGGTGTCAACCCTTTCTTGATCCATTGTACCCAATAATGTTTTAATTTCATCGTAGCTAACATTGTCTACATCAATCTTGGGTTTCTTAAATTCTAGATCAACCAATTCATTGGAATCAATGGATGGTCTTTTTTCATTTTCATTAAGCAAAGTAGCCACGCCCTCCATCTCCATTTGTGTCATTATTTAAAAAACAAAGTCAGAGCGTTTTAGAATATTTTACAACGCAAATTTGATATATTAATAACTCAACTATAATATAAATGTTAATTGAACTAATTAATTTAAATGAGATGAAATTCAATTTTTATTTTTCTGTTTAAAATAAAATCATAAAAATTGAAAAAATAATTAGTGAAAATAAATAAATATAGCAGCTGTACTCTCGTTGCAATAATTATGGTACATATGTTATAAATATTAATATTCAACCCATTCATTTGAGAATTTAATTTATTTGATAAAAATAGTTACAAAAAATAAAAATAATGAAGGATGCGAGGTTCGAACTCGCGCGGACACCGTCCAACAGATCTTAAGTCTGCCGCCTTAGACCACTCGGCCAACCCTCCAATAATGAAAATTTTTGGTTACATGGTTTTTGCGGAACAATGTTTCATAATCAAAACTCGAGAATTAATCCAAGTAGTTATTAGTAATAATTTTGAAGGAACTTGATAACACCTCTTCGTATTGCCATTTTTTTAAAATAATTTAGGCACACTTCGTAGAGAAACTTTTCTAATATTGAAATTTGGCTGTGATAACCCTTTGGGCTGAAACCTTATCATATATCGGCTAGAAAAAAGATATATAATGTATTTCAATTGACTTGTAAATTTACATAAGAATACTTTTTTCTGTATACGGATAAAGAGAAGACTATAAATTTTCTCATGTTATATATTAGTCATTCAACATTCTGTGGTTTACTGTCAGTTTTTTTTACCTTGAATTAAAGGGAAAGGGATATCTCAATGCATTAAATACTGATACCTATTGGTGTTAGTTAACACACTTAATATAATAAGTAGTCGTTGGTGTTCTTTTAGATATAAAGCAATAGTAAAAATTGAACTGTTAAGAGAAGAAAAAAATAAGACATGTAAAAGAACAGCGGCAAACAGTTTAGTTTTTTTTGTTGCCCAAAGAAAAAAACTTACTTAAATACATGGTAATTGAATGATTCGAGGTATTTTTTTTGCTGGAATTATATCATAATTCCTACTTTTATTATGTGAAAAGCATTGTTCGAAACATATTTTTCATATTATGAAAAATATAAAAAATGAATTTATATAAATTATTATATACTTTTTAAGAAGATATACTTCACTAATGACTGACACTGTACGTACTAACTGGGAAATCCAGTAGTTTTCATATTTCTCCAATTAGTTCTTATTATGTTAACACGGAACCAACTGTTTCCTTTATACTAAGGGGGCGCTCCATTAATGATACTAACATTATCCATTTTACCATTTTTGTAGTGAGATAGAACTTGAAGGGGTTCTGTAAGTTCTTTCAATAAAGACTTACATTTTCTTTGAAACTCTGTTGACCATAAACGTTTTCTATTTTCCCATCCCGTATTGTTGTTAATGGCAATTGCTTTTAGGAAATTGGTAAGCATATCTTTTATGTTTTCATCATTTCTAATATCATCATTGACTTCTTCATAATCTTCATCGTCTTCATTTTCAGAATCGTCAAAGTAGTCTTTATCACTACCGATTTCTTCTTCACTGTCAATGAATTAATTAGTTTTATTTTGCCTTTCTAAATCATCCATCACATACTTAACCAAATGGATAAACAGGAAGTAAGGATACATTTTCTGAGCCCCACAATCACACAACCATAGTTTTAGTTGTTTTACTATAATTATGTGGTTTACCATAATCAGGGTTCTTCTTGAATTTTTTCACACGGGAAATCATATCGTTCTTAAACCATGGGTTATCCTGTGTTAAGTCTTCTACTGTGATTGGTGGTTTGGATTTGTTAGTTAGTTTTGGATAATAATTTAATCCAATGACTTTGTTCATTATATATAGTTTCGTATATAATCTTAATTTACAAGATTTAAACAAATAATCATGTTTCAACATTTTAAAATAAGCTTCAATCATCATATTTGTCGCTCTTGGAACATATTCTTTTGAAACTCTACTCCAAAAATCAAATTTCTTACGAGATAAATACATTTGGTCCAAAATATTGGAAAAATAAAACCTTTCCATGTTTAACCAGAAAAATGTCATAAATTTCTTTCAGTAAAGTTGTACAAAATTCTTGTTTTGACTTTGAATATATTGTATTGAATAAAATAATTGAGAGTCTCTGGCTGTCTTTTTAATTAAAGATGCAACATGGCCAGTTATTTTTTTGGTTGTGCCTTCTTGCTTTGGGGTAGTATCACGTAAATATATTAAATAATTTAAATCAAACAAATCATTTCTTGACATGAATGAAAAGGGGATGTCCTCATATTCTTAAATTTCTCATTGGAAGTTTATTTCTAATCGCTTCGATGACATACCAAACACGAAAATGTGTTTTGTTTTCAGCACAGGCTGATCAAATTGCCTCAACGTGTCTCGAATCCATATAGGGACTAATAAATTCTATATAAGTATAATTTTCAATTACTTTTTTTAGAAAAGTGGTAACAAAAAAAGTGGATATGTGATCATCTAGACAATACATGGATGCAAAGGGGTAATATTCCCCCTTATAAACACCAAATACAGTGTAACATTGGGAAATATCTTTATCAATTTTAAAATCGGAATCAATATTAGCAGAAACAAAAGTATCTTTGGAAATATTAGGATAAACAAATTCAACTGCTACCACTTGGTCTTTCAATGATGTCTCAATTGAAAAATCTAAATCTACTCTCTTTAAATATGGTAACTGGTTACTGTTTAATAATAGTTTTGCGTTTCAATTGGATTGGAATCCTTCTTCCATTCAACTGCAACATTTTCGTTCCAAATTTTTTTAATGATTGCTTTAGCCTTTTGGCGTGACTGGTTATAAAACAAGCTAAATCTTAAATCACTAGCAACTCTTTTATATACGTGTGAAACAAGAACACATTCTTGATCAACAATAAACTGTTTCAGACCTTCGGGAACTTCTAATTGTTTAATTATGTCATGGTGTTGTAAGTGTTTTATTTCAATGGTAACAAAATTATAATTTGGGCGATAAGTAAAATGGAGAAAAGATTTACAGAAAGAATCTTTTTTCATTGTTGCTTTGGTTACACTACGGCAACCTTCAAAATCCTTATTGCATCTTAACTTTGTTGAAAGTAATTCGGTTTTTGCATTAGTACTTGTCCTATAAACGACAAATTTTAAACCAGTTATTTTCCAAACAGAATCGATGACAGTTTTTTCCCAAGCTTTCAATTCTGTATGTGATGGATACAAACCCAAGTTCAAATAACTGTAAGGAATTGTAGCATTAGTCTTGAAAATTAATTCACCTCTGCTCGTGGCTTGTTGTAAGGGCTTTAAGAAATCTTCAATATCATGACGAGGGGATTTCTCGAAATTAATACATCTATTCTTTCTGATTCCAACAGACAAATTCTTTGAAGAGCCTAAATAACAATCATTTCTGTCGTATTTGCTTGGTTGTTCTTTTCTTTTCTTTCTGCTGCTAGCTTTTAAAGTTTGTTGAGGAAAATCCATTTCATTTGAATACTTTGAATAGTTTAATAAGTGAAAATATTTTGCCAACAAGGATAAAAGTTCCAAATTAGATTTTTGTATTTAAAATTTTGATTTAAAATGAAATCAATTAAAACTTCAAATTTCCCAAATGGGTAAAAGTTAAATAGACTCAGAATCAATCAAGAAGTTTAATTATTTTACCATTAAAAAATTGAGTATTTTATATTACCATAATAAAAAGGGGTTTGAACTAAGCTCAATAATAAACTAATTATCAATATTGCTTTATTATTGAAGAACATGGGTATTTATAAAATTAAGGTTATTCTTTCAATAATTTGTTTATTTGATGTGAATTATATTTAATAGATATATTCAAGTTATATTTAATAGATATATTCAAGTTATATTTAATAGATATATTCAAGTTATATTTAATAGATATTTTCAGGCTATACTGAAAATATAAAAGAAATAACAAAAATATTAGTTTTTTGTGGAAGTCAACTTATAACATCTATATCGTTGAAAAGAGTATATTCGAAAGTATTTAAGGGCTTTGCTGTCTCTGGATGTGACGTAAAAACTTCCTAAAGCGATAATTGTTAGTTGCCTACTTAGTTATTCACTCATCTAACAACATATATAAGTCCATTGAATAATCCACCCATTAATTTAAAACAGATAAGGAGCACTGATGATAATGCGTCAGTTAAATCGAGAGGAATCTTCAAAATTATTTAAATCATAGTAGAAACGGTTTCACTTTGTGTTTATAAATTTCCAAGTAAATCAAATATTGTTTAATAGCAATAAAAAGTGTGTCTAGTTAAATCCTGCATAATGATAAATAATACCATCTAATAAAATGTAGACATAGTGCCGAATTTGTTAATTATACCAGGTCCTGTATGATAATCACGAGGTAAATAATGACCATGATTTTTATCTATAGATTCACTTATTTTGTCCCTGACTTTTTCATACATTACCAAACTACCATACTTCCCATTGCCCGGAGTTTTAACTCCACGTCGCTTAATAATATCATCTAAAGCATCATTATTTGAGTGGATTTTAGTCAAAGAAATTCTTTCACAATCAAACTGTAAAATAGAACCATCCGTCATCAGTAAATATAGAATACCTTTCGAATAACAATAATCTTGTACATTAAATTCAATACTAATTCTTCGATATGGGGAGTTCCAATGAAATGACAAATCCCTAGATTCGTTTTGTTTGTAAAGACCCACCCCATCATTGGGCTCGAAGTAGTCGAAATATGAATTGAAAGGGAATTTAAAACTAACAATATCTTCTTTATCAGTTGTTTCATTCAAATAGTTTGGATTTCTTCGAATATTGTCATCAGATTTGTCATAGTTTGGTATTTCGTTATAATCTTTCTCGGTAGTATCATCATCTGCTAAAAGATCACTTGCCTTTGGTAAGTTGATTTCATCAGTTAAAGCAACCTTTGGACTTACATCAGTGTCAAATCTGACGTCACGATCCACAAATATTTGATATAATTTATTTTCATTTTCTCTACCAATTGTATCAATATATGTAAAAATTGATATTTCTCCTACAGCTAATATTGACATAAGTAATGTTGAATAATTTAACTTTCGTTCACATAAAGTGTTGAAATCATTAATATTGTAAAACAATAATTCATTCTTAGCATACACATCACCCCTGATTTTATTAACTAAAACCAACACATCATCCGTTATTGAACATATCTTACTGATGAAAAAATGCGAACTTTCCAATATACAACTTTTGGCAAAAATCTTATCAATATAAGTTGTTGTTGTATTCGGGTTGGTGTCATCATCAAAATTATTCATCTCGGAATCATTAAATATCTTGGTGGTCATAACAAACATGCCCTTGGCGTCTACAATCAATAAATTATTGTTCATTATTTTCCATTCAACAATTTCACCTTTGCTCGGATATAACGTTTCAAATTCTCTTACTAAAGTATCAGATATTGGATCAACAGTAAATTTAATTAATTTATCATTGACATCATCAATACCAGTTTCCATGATAGCAAATGAGTTGTCATCAATGGATGCAAACGTCTTATATAATGAATTTTCAAAAATAATACTATTGGTCTCTTTAACGATTATATTATTGTTTTTTCTTTCCTCTATAGTTAACTGAATATACTTTATTTTATATTTCATCAATAAAATTATCTGAGCAACGCTATCATTACCATCTTGCGAGTTTAATTCAATGATATCCTCAACGATGTCATCTAATACAGATTCTGATAATAATTTCATTATTTTACCATTTTTCAATTTTGTGAGATACATTTCTTTATTATTGTTATCAATGACAAGCATTCTGTTAATTTTATTTACAAAGTGAAATTTTTTATCTAAACTCCTAACGTTGGGCAATAAATGATCATATTTATTCCATGTGACATATTTAAGTTCATTAATAACCAATCCGTCTTCATAATTAATAAATAATCTATTATTGATCAAATCCATATTAACATCTAAAATACTTTTTTTTTCTTGATCTATAGGAACTATAATTTCGTTGCAAATAACACCATTCTCAAGATCCTTAACTTGTAAAAAATAAATCTTATTTAAATTGAATATTAAAATATAATATTCGAATTTGTATATTTGAAATATTTGATCTTTGAATATATCCAACTTGAAATAATAAGTTAGTTTTGCCTTTGCCCATGTTGGTAAGGTAAAATTTACATTTAATTGATTGTTAGAATCGAATTTAATGGAACAGCGAGATCCAGAATAATATATTTCTTCTAATTTATCAAAATCACTGAAAAAGTTATTTGGTCTAGTTTCCTCCATTTTTTTTCTTGTAGTATTATATTCAAACATTTTGTTCATTTTATTGCTTCTGATACACATATAAACTTTTCCTTCTTCGTACTTATCGGCATTAAAATATTTGAAATAAAACTCTACTGTGAACTTATCGCTAGAATCAATTTTATCCTGAATTGATTTTAAATAATTCAATTCCTTCAGGACAGGTTTCCTCTCTATCCATTTAAATTCCCATAAACAGTAATCATCATTTCTCCAAATAAATAATCTACCTTCTCTGTCAATGTATCCGTCTATCTCCTTATCAAAATGGTACACCTTCGTATCTGGGACAGAGCTTAAGCGATGAATAATGGATATTTCCTTTTTAGTAAGTTTTAAAATAGAAGAGCTATCCAATTCTTTCAGGTATAATAAATTATCAATTTCACCAAAGTCTATTGGATTATCAGTTAGTTCATTCTTATCATTTGTTTGATAAAGTTGCATCTTGTTATCATAATCAATACCCCAAATAATAGTAGTATTATTAACCATTTCCTTCGCTGTTTGAAAATTTTTCAAAAATTTGATGTTTAATTTTGAAATATCTACATTGTCCGTCTTAATAAATGGGATATTTGGATCTGCTGCAATCTGTGCAACTGATGATGAACCAGCCAACCACAATTCATTATCATATCCAATAGTCATTATCTGATTATAGTCATAGGATGTAGATGCCAATGTAACAGCTTTGACGACAGTTTTTATATTTAAATCGATGGTTTCATTGATAGTACCAGGTTCGATTTTAACCATCTTCTTCAAATCCAGGGTTATAGATACTGTTCTATTGAAAGTCAACCCTACTAAACTGAAGTGAGACTCGTCAGCAGGCCCATTTGTCCATGAACAAGGGACAATTTGTCTCAAACCTTTAAATCTTCCCAAGTAAAAATATGCTATTTTATTATCTTCGCAACTCAAAATGAGGAATATTCTTCCAATTGAATTACAAACCACAGTGCAGCATGGTGGGTTATCAAAAACTGGAAATAAATGGGGGTACCTTTTAGAAAATGTTGTGTTATGCAAATAAGGTAAATAAGAAATCCTAAACCAAGAAACTATTGTCCCTAGTATTGGAAAGCTAAAATACTGACGTTGTTCACCACATTCAATTTCTAAAGATTTAACTATTTGAAATTTAGAATTGGAGAACGATAATATTACATCTTTATCGATTGGTATAGATCCAAGTTGCATTTCACCACATAAATCTATTATTTGAGAGGTTTTAACGATAGTATAATTTGAAGTATTTTCATCTTTTTTAATTTCAAAATAGTGTTTAATTACTCTATCATTTTGTAAAACGGCAACGTATAATTTATAACCATGTTCCCCAAACCAATTACAAGCTAAAATTTTTGCATCATTGAATTTTAACTCACTTATATATTGAAATTTAAACTGTTGTGTAAAAGTGAAAATTTTTATAGTACCTGTTTCATAATTAACTACCAAAAATTCTGAATAATTAAATGGGGATTTAACAAGTTTCCATTCTCCGACCTCACCTAAATAAACAACATCGGTAATCCCGAAATTATCCTTGAAATAAACATTTTTATGTGTATGGTCAAGCATCATCTCAAAAGGTGTGATTGCAAATAAATTACCATCAGTTCTAATTGCTATCAGCATATCACAATTCTGATAACACCAAGACTCTGTGAAAATTACTTGGCACATAATACAATCAATAATACCGAATTGGAATCTTGTAATTTTATTAGAACCTAAAATATATAAAAAATTATCACCAACAATAATATATGACTTAATATCTGGTGTATTTATATCAGAGTGAGGTTTATCAGGTCCCTTCGCCCTTTGCACAATAAAATTATTTCTATATGTATTATTACTAGTATTATCACCACTTAATGGGAAAATCCATTTAGCCTTTAAACCTTTTAACTGATCTTTATACACAAATGGTAAATGATTTAATTCATTACAGTATTGACGTTCACTGAAATTATCTTTAGCATTTAGATATCCAGGTCTAAACCATTGGTCAAATTCTATATTAGGAATTGTACGTTTAAATGGTAAAATTGGAGGAACTTTATTTGGCATTTCTTAAATTGCATTAACTCTTTATATTAAACTTTTTTGCTTTTGTTTTATTTTTCAAAATTCCATTTTATATTTTTTATCTTAACAAAATGCCTGCTGGGCATTAGTGTCCTAAAAGATAAATTATAGTAGAAGATATTCAATTCTTCGACATTAGCACATGCTGAAGCTGGGAAATATATCAAGTGTCTTGAATCTTTTAAAATATTTGTTTTTGGAATGCTGATTTTAAAAAAGTTATTTTTTCGTGTTTCTTCTTTATGAATCAGGAAATATGACTGTTCCCCAATATTTTACAGAAATTAAAGATATTTGTATATGATTATTTTATTTAACCTTAAATCAATATCATCTTGAGAATTCAGCAAATGGGGATATTTATGCACACAGCTGATGTTTTTCCTAACTAGAATAAATTAGTTAAAAATAATGTGGGGTAGCATTAAATCTACTGAATGTGTACTTTGGGGTAAACTAATAACAATTATAGTATTATATATATTAAATAATGTCATGTGAAGACATGTTACATGACTGATGTATCATGATATTTGGTGTCTTTAATAACTTTTTTAAATTAAGAAAAAATTAAATGAAATGAAAATAACTAAAAATCTAAGAAACTAACTGATGCCTAATAAAGTATTTCCAATTTTACAAGCGAAACGTAAACTTGATAAGATTGAATTTGATAACTGGTTTAAACCTGAATATTTAAATGTTAAGGATGATTTTGAAGAACGTCAGCCCTCTAATGAATCAAATCATCCACCGTTCATTTTTAAAAGCCATGTAAAGGGACTAAATTGTAAATGGATTTTTCCATTAAGTGGTGATAACAATAAGAAGCATCTATATAGAGACTATGTCGATCAAAGACTTGAAACTAGCGACGAAAATTTCAATACTTATAATGATATATGGGAGACTGTTTCATACATTGTTGTTGGTGATGATTTTTTTCATATATTAGGTTCTAATAAGATCATAAGGTTCCAGTTTGGTATTTGTGATTGTGAATTGTTTGCATCAACTTTTAATCTTGATGGTACAGATTATTCATGTGACGTATTGGTGGTAACAAGAACGGATGGTAATTTATTTGCCATTACACCTTTTGAACTTACTGTTAATGAAAGTGAAAATGAGGAAAAAGAAGTAGTGTTTCCAGATGATCTCACTGTTACTGATGTGACATATTTAGGTGAATGTGTGGATTGGAAGATTATTAAACATCCAGTTGATCGTTCAAAATTTATAACAGTTAATTATGAATCAGGTACTATAAAATTTTTTGTCATTGAGGAATTTTTCAAACTTAATCACGTAAACGACTTGAATTTCAAGAATGCAAAAATTTTGACTTGTAATTGGTTTATTGACAATTTTGATAGATTATATGTTGCCGTTTTGCAAAATGATAGAGTAATCAAATACTATTTTGAAATGAAAAATGACGAAAACAAGTCAAATTATGTTATTACCAAAACATCTCAAATATTAGATTTAAGCGGTGAAATCCCAATTGGATCTATACCGATCGCTAAAGATGCAATATTATCATATTCCAACTCCAAGTTTCAAATAATCAAATCCGGGGAATTTGAGTCGGAAGAGACAATAGGCTCTTTTAAATTTCCAATCTTAAGAGGTATCATTTCATCATTTCAATCTTTTGATATAGTGAGTTATTTAAATGGTTCCAAAAAATTACAAGAGTTGTACCCTGATCTTGAAGAGATGGGTGAACTAAATAATGCTACTGTAGTTTGTAATTCTATTGGAAGAATATTTTTGATTTTTGGCTATCAAAATGGTAACATGGTACCCTTTTATTTAGGTAGATTTAAGTCCTTGAGACAAATTGCTCCCTGTGCATGGAAAAATAAGTTGATCGTTGATGATCATTTGAATATAGTTGGGTTGAATATTGGTAAGATCATCTTAATAACTCTTGATTTAACTAAAATGATTAAACTTGAACCAGATGTTAGATGCAGAATTGTTGATGCAGATATCAATTCTATAATTAAAATCACTACATTAGGATCTACATCCTATGACTATAATCAGATGATGACTATTGGATATGATAATGAATTATGGTTGGCTGGTTCATCATCAGTTGCACAGATTGCAGCAAATCCAAATATCCCATTTATTAAGACAGACAATGTAGATATATCTAAATTAAACATCAAATTTTTGAAAAATTTTCAAACAGCGAAGGAATCGATTAATAATACTACTATTATTTGGGGTGTTGATTTTGATAACAAGATGCAGGTTTATCAAATAAATGATAATAATGAATTAACTGATAACCCAATAGACTTTGGTGAAATTGATAATTTATTATACTTGAAAGAATTGAACAGCTCTTCTGTTTTAAAACTTACTAAAAATGAAATGTCCATTGTCAATTACTCAAGTTTAGCCCCAACTAATGTGGTGATATATCAATTTGATAAAGAAATAGATGATTTCCTGGATAAAGATGGTATGTTATTCGTTTGGAGAGTTAAAGATTATTACTTAAGGGGATTTTATTGGACAGGGGAGAAGTATATTAGCAGAGAATTGAATTTTCTAGAACTCATTAAGGATAAACTTGATTGTAATAGCAATATCACTGTAGATTTTTATAAGAGAGATTCGATTAGTAAAACTTCGCATCATAATTACAAAATATACTCTGTAGAAGGACCTGGAAGGGTCTTTATTACAATAAATAATACAAAGATTGATTGTACCTTTAACTATACAAAAAATAACATTGATTATTTTGAATCAATGGATGGAGATGATACATTTCCCGCTGAAACGTTCCAATTCTCTGATTTTTTGTGCAGTGTTCGTTTTGACCTTAAACAATTAAAGGTAACTTTTTCTTTAGATTTTTTAGATAGCGACGATATTGATTGTCATGAGATATACTATAAATTTAAATTAAAAATATCGAGAGAACAAGTCTACCAAATAAAAAAATACGAAGATCATTTTCTAATATTCACTTCGGATATAATATATTTTTTTCGATACGGTAAAATTAAAAGAAACATTGTCTGCAATGAAGTCGTGATACCTGTAGAGCAAAGTATGAAAAATATTACCGATGTTGGAATGGATTTGATCAATAATAGAATATTTATTAATTATGATGATGGATTTTTTATGAATGAACTTAAATATTTTACATTAAATAAATATGATCATTTGTTGCCCAACACTAGGAATCTAGATAAAAAATTTCTCTTTTTAAATAAACTTGATGGGATGTTTATTATCAATAATAATAATGAAGATGTGTATCTAATGAAATTGAAAAGTGGTAAAATGATAAAATTGTTGTCAGAATCAATAATAGATGATTCGGTGGAGGAAATCATTGAATTAAATTCACAGGATGGTAATGGTAAAATTGTTCAATTAGTTTTATTAATGCAAAATAAAATAAAATATATTCAAATCATTGTTGAAGATGGTCATTGTGACAATGATGTGCTTTTAAAAGAAATGAATGTTATTAAATTTGAGAATCCATTATTTAAGAAATTTGCTCGTATTGATGACAACTCATTTGCAATCATAGAAATTGGTATTGATAACGTCAATGATAAATTAATTAAATTTACTGTTGATCCAAAATCTGATACTTTAGTAAGAGAATTTGAAACGTTATATCCAAGCAAAGGTGAAATTGTTGAATGGGAAATAATGAATAATAATTTATTGATTGTAGACGCCAAGGGCATGTTTGTTATGACCACTAAGATATTTAATGATCGCGAGATGAATAATTTTGATGATGATACCAACCCGAATACAACCACAACTTATATCGATAAAATATTTGCCAAAAGTTGTATATTAAATAATCGTTTCTATTATATTACCAAGATATGTCCAATAAAGAATGATATATTTATACTAATTAACGATAATAATGAAAATATTTATGGTAAAAATGAATTGTTATTTTATAATATAAATGAATTTAACACATTAGATGAACGTAACTTGGAATATTCAACATTAGTAAGGTCGATATTAACTATGGGAAATTTATCAATTTTCACATATATTGATACAATTGGTCAAGAAAATGAAGAAGTTTTATACCAAAAAAGTAAACAATCTTTAAAGAGCTTTAGAGATGAATTCCATTCATTAGAAGTTGTATTCAATTTAAGGGAAGCTTCAGATCTTTTATCAAAACATAATAATAATAAGAGGTATAGACAAGTACCAATGTATGGTACATATGATTATAATACATTTGGGAGAGACATATTTTACAATTTATTAAATAAAAAAACGCCGGAATTTTGGACATTTTTTTCAATGTTTAAATCCCGTTTTAAAAGCAGAAGATATATGGATGATGACGATGCTATTGACACAGATGAATCCAATGATCTATCACATTATTGGAATGCACCATATCAAAAAATTCTTATTGAATTTAATGTGGAAGATTATTGTTACTCTGAAGATAGTATTTATTTCTTAACTAGGGATGGTGGTATTTTACAGTTTGAATGTAATGATTCAATTTATTTTAAATTCTATGGAGATGATGATATTAGTTTTTCATATGACATACCATATGCACAAATGTTTGGTAGTTCAGATGAGTATGATAAAATTAGGAAGAGATATAAACAAGCAACTGAAGAATTTATTGTTCGAAATCAAGGTTATTATATACCTCGTGATGTTCCGATACGTCGTGGTAAAATTAATAAATATGGTTCTATTTAGTTATTGTCTTAATCGTTATATATTTATAGAAATGTATACAATGTAATTATATGTGTTTGAAAATAAGACATATTGTCTCGATGAATTTCATTTTGATTTAATAAAGCTTCAGGAACAACATTTTTAAGTAAAGCAATACAATTGTATAAATATTTTTTCTTGCTTATACTCAATTGAAGTAGGTAATTTATCGACTAAACGCTTTATTGACATTTCCCATAGTAAATTGCTGATGAGAGTAATAAAAAAAAAAAGAGTGGAAGAGATATTAAATGAATAAATAATTATGGTACAATTTAAAATTTCCTTACATAAATAATTGATATTTACAGATATATATATAGAGAAATTGAGGCAAAGAGGGAGTGATTGAGGCAAAGAGAGTAGAGTTATTTTACCAAACACCTTTTTTAACACCCGGTAATTCACCCCTAAGTGCTAATTCTCTAAATTTTTTCCTACAAATTCTAAAATCTTTAATAATTGATCTAGTGTTCCCCGTCAATATACAATGATCTACAATTTTAGTTGGTGTACCTTGATTTGAATTTAATAATAATTGTGATTTAAGACGTATATTTGATGATAAATTTGTATTTCTAGCTAAAAATTTTAATGCAGTTCTTTGTAATTCATTTTCCATGAATGATTGTCTCTTTATGCAATCTCTTATTATTTGAGCGTTTACGTATAATTTGGGTAATTTTATTGCCATGGGTAGGTTGAGAGGGTATATGTATTAGTTATTATGTGGATGTGGTTATGATTGTTTTTCGTAATTGTATAAGTTGTTCGAGGAAATATTGTAAAAATTAGACAAAGAAAAAAAATGTATAAAGATTAATTAAAATAAAAAATTAATGTATGTATGTATATAAAATTTATAAAAAAAAAAGTTCAAAAATACTATATTCAATAATTTTTATTAAAATTATTTATTTTGTTCTTTCAAGAATTGTGCAAATTTAGAAGTTTCATGAATACCACATTCTGTCTTTGCCATACCCTTCCAACGTCCCGCTCTTTCATCTTCACCTTCCTTTACAGGTTGTGTCGAATGATAATCCCCAATGGATCTATACCCCAATTGCAACAATTCATTACAAGGCACATCATTAACATCAATATAATTTTTAACTTGATCAAAAGACCAAGCCATCAATGGATTAATCTTAACAATCTTATTAATTTCATCTAATTCCACGAATTTTAAATCTGAACGATTAGCACCTTGTGATCTTCTACGACCTGTGAACACAGCAGTAATGTTTAAATCTTTGTATGCACGAGATGCTGGTTCCACTTTAGCTAAATAATCATATTTCAAATCATCAGTTTCCCATAATAATTCACCGTATTTAGCGGCGAATTCAGTTTCGTTGTTTAAACCTAATGGTTTGTAAACGTTTATAGTTTGTGATACTTCGTCGTAGTATTTGTGCTGTATTTTATCTAATAGATCTAAAGTTTGTGGGAAATGATGTAAAGTGTCTATGAATAAAAGTGGTATCATGGGGATACTTTCCGGGTTATTGTTGTGTAATTTAAATAACATGTCGATTGTGGCAAGACCTGTAAGACCAAAAGCTGTAGTTTGGTATAAATGTGGGAAAGTAATTATTGCCCATTGTAAGATTTCTTGTGGGGTTGTTAATGTGGATAGGTATTTGTTCCAGTGATCTATTTGTTCTTGTGTCACAGTCACGTTGTTGTTTAATATGGTGTAAGACATATTGTGTATTTGTTTATCTATTTAATGATTGTGAGTGTTTATGTGATTAAATACAATAAGAATATGAAAGATTTGAATGAATGGATGATTAAATTACAATAATGTGTGTTTAAATACAAATGACTGTGCGTAATTTTGCACTTTTGTGTATTAGTAATGGAAAAACTGTGGGAAAATTGTGGAGCACGTGGAAGGCACGTGGAAAGCATTGAAAACACGTGGCTGGTTGGGCACGTGAAATGCACGTGGTGTGGGCAATGGACACGTGAAGGGCACGTGGTTTTGTATACGTGGGAAGCACGTGAGTAGCACGTGGCCGATCCAGGAAAATGAAAATTAAAATTTGCGATGAGCATCGATGTAAAATAAATTATCTTGAATAAAGTTTTTACATTAAACACACACACACACGCACATATACACAAACAACGCAGCAATGTCACACGACAAACTAATCGAATGGAAGACTGCCAACCCAGACACAATGATCTTTAGCATGGCATCACACCCCATCCAACCAAGAATCTACATTGGTTTATCAAACGGTTTCTTATATTGTTACCAATACGATACAAACGTATTAAAATCACAACGTGAACGTATACTAAACAGTAATACCACCATCACTACAGCCACCCAGAAGAAGAAAGGCGATGGTGATGAGCAATGGAAGGATTGTGTTGTTGGGGATGTTATTCCTGGTGTAGAATTAATTTGGAAAACACATAGACATAAGGGACCCGTAAGATCCATAGCGTGTAACGATACTCAATTGATTACGATTGGTGCGGATAAAGTTATTAAGATTGCGAATAATGAGAATGGGGTGGTTACGAAGAAGAGTAAGATTATTGGTGAGTTGACTACGATGAAGATTACTGATGATTGGATTGTAGTGGGGACAGAAGAGAGTAATGTAGAGATTTATTCATTGAGTAGTGGTAAGTTGTTGAATTGTTTGAATAATTTACATGGGGGGGATCCAATCAATGATTTGATTCAATTTGATAATAGATCTAAATTTAGATTTATTTCAATGGGGCAAACCACTGTAGCACATTGGAATGGTAAATTGACTGAAAAGGGTGCTAAACAAGATAATAGTAAGATTCACGTTAGTGATGATCAAGAAGATGAAATTCTTTGTGGTTGTTTTGCTGATTTAGAAACATTTTGTTGTGGGATGGGTGATGGTGTAGTAACTATTTGGAAACCAGAAAGAAATGATTTACAAGATCAATTAAATAGAGTGAAAATCGCTAAAGATGAAAGTGTGGAATGTATTATTTCCACTATGCAAGATGATAATTGTATTTGGTGTGGTTGCTCTAATGGTAAAATTTATAAAATTGATATTAAAAACACTAAAATTGTTGAATCTAAATTACAAAATGAATTAGATGAAATTACTTATATGGATTTAGATTTTGAATATAGATTGGTCTCTGGTGGTATGGAATCGATTGTATTATGGTGTTTAGATGAAGAATCAATTAAGGATAACGGTGATGATGATGAAGATGATGAAGATGATATTTCATCATTTTCCTCTTCTGAAAATGACGACAACGAGTTCAGTGACAGTGATATCAGTGTCTCCTCCTCGTCCTCTTCAGACAACGACGACAGCGACAGCGACGACAACGACAACACCAACGACACCACCAACACTGTCTTGACCGGACTTTCACGTGCAGAACTGATTGCTGAATTGAGCAAAGACGACACAGAAAAACCCACAGAAAACGCCGCAGAAACAAAACCAAAAAACAAAAAACGTAAAAAAGATGAAAAAAATTTAGTGAAAAATAAAAAATTAAAGATAAAGCAAAACTATTTAAATCACGGTATTAACAAATTTGAAGACTTATAATGAAGGCAATCGTTTCAGTATGTATCACGTATCGTTATACTCAATTAATATAAGTAACCCCGTCTTTTGACATTCTGTATACTAACAAGATATATTATTTGTAAAGTCTGGTAATGCATGGTTTTGTACTATTTTATCCGCATTCGGTGTGGTTATTTTAACTGTTATTGGTTATTTATTTAACATCAATCATCATAGTTTTATGGGTTCCATTAATGATCCAATAGATGGTCCTGCGTATGTATTTTTATCTTTATCTCATTTATTATTCCGCAATTACTGATTTACTAACATGACATGGTTTTATTGTATTTTAATTTAATTTAATACAATTCATTAATTACCTTTCTAAAATTAATTTAGTGTGGCTCATACTGTTTTCATCGCTGCTTTTGTGTATTTATGTTTCTTTGCTTTTTGTGGGTGTCAAGCTTATTTAAATTCAAGGAAACCAAGAATTGAATTACGCTAATTTTTCACATCAATTATATATTATCTTTCTTATATTATATACTCTTTTTTCTGTTTATTATCTGTTATACATTTTAATTTTTTTTACAAAATAAGAAAAAGAAAAATTTCAATTTTGACAATTTACAATTATGTTTAAATTTATCTTATATAAAAACAGTGAATATTGCTTTCATTTTTGCTTCTGAATGCTATATTGTATCCATAAATCATGACTGAATATATTAATGCTAATGATTTGTCTTTAAGATCTGCTTATAATTATGAAAAGACTCATAATAATAATAAGAACAATCTAGAAAAAACAACAACAATTAATGGTAAAAATAAAGAATACTTAATATCTGAAGAAGATTATTTACTATTACAAGAAATTAAAAAAAATAATTTACCAAATAGAGGTGAACCAAGAAATTTTAATGAACAAAAACAGAAACATGTCTCGAGAATTGTTAACAATAATGATAACATTAACAAAAACAATAACAATGATAACATTAACAAAAACAATAACAATAATAACATTATTAATATTAATAATAATAATATTGATGAATTAAGAAAACAGTATATTATAGAAAGGTATCAACAATACAAGAATGATGATACTATTCAAAATAATGATTTTGATGATATACCGCCAAGTTTACCTAAAAGAAAATATAAACTAACTAATGATAATCAAAATTTTGATAATATTAAAGATTTAATTGATTTGAATGATGATAATAATATTAATATACAATCTGTTAAAATTGATAAATTTGATAAAATTGATAAAAAAATACCACCTGTAATTAAAAGAAACACTAAACCAATTGATTTTGTTTCAATTAATAAAAATGAAAATTTAATTAAACCAATTATTGATAGATCAAATAAACCAATCGATTTTATTGATTCATTAAATACAAATAAGATAAAAGTTGTTAATAATAATAATAATAATGATTCTTTAGATGATTATCCCAAACACAGTAGAATTAAATTAGAAAATGAAACAAAGGAAAATACCAATTTTATTGATTCATTAAATGAAAATAAATTAACAAATAATAATAAAAATAATAGTAATGTACTTATTACAAATTCAATCACAAAGAAAAATTTAATTAATAATTCAAATATTGATTATTTAGACTCATTACAAAAAAATGATACTACAAATACAACAACAACAACTTTAACCAAAAATAAACCATTAATACCAATTAAACCAAATAATTTAATGAAAAATGATACTTTTTTAAATTCAATGTTAAAGAATAGTACTTCAACTAAAAATTTAAATGCAAATTTAAATTTAAATAAAATTAATGAAAATGATAATAATAAGAAAAAATTACCAATAATACCATCTAAACCTAAAAAAATTGATTTGAATAATAAAAAAATTGAAATTAAAAATGAACATTATTTAGAATTACCTAAATTGAAAAAAGTGGAATCACCAATGAAGGATAAATCATTTAAATTAAATAAAAATTTTGATAATACAAATAATAATAATAATAAAATTTTAAATAAATTAAAACCAACACCACCACCTAAGAAATCAAATTTATTACTATCCAAGACACAAAATGAAACCAAGGAAAATACTGATAATGTTGATGATAATGATACTTTGGAAATATTTAAAATTAATCAAAATTTAAAGAAAACTGTCATACCACCAAAGATCAACAGAGATAAAAAACCAATTATTAAATTAAATAAAATTCAAAATAATTTTAATGTTAAAATTAATGATGAACCAATACCGGAGGCATTATTGAAAAGACAAAATTTAAATAAATCAATTCAAATGGATGGGGTGGTGCAGAACAAGGATAAGGATGATCATTTGATAAATTTAGAAAATATTTTATTGAAAAGAACTGATTCTAATATTAATAATGTAAATTTTGGAACTGTGAATGATAATGATAAAGATAATAATGATAATGATAATGATAATAGTTATAATAATAAATTAGAACATATTACAAAAAATAGAGTTAGGGGACCCAAGAGAAGAGTACCAAGAAATATTAAATAGTATAATAATATAATATAATATAATATAATATAATATAATATAATAATAAATTAATAAATAATGAATAATAAATAATTGTATAATTTAAAAATAACGTAATTATGTTAAGTTGTTATATCAAAAATTTCTTCCGTGTTATTGTCTTTTCTACAGAAATAAATACTTATGATATTATATTAAAACTTTTTATCGCTAACAAAACTCACCACCTTTAAAGAAAGTTTAAATTATAAGTAACATACTATTATTTTAAGATATTTCCAGATATAACTAAGATGATGGCTCCGATAAATACAATAAACGGAATACATTCTTCAACTAAAATCTACGTCATTCCAATAATAAATAAAATTTTCAAAACCATTAAATTAAGAGAAAAGAAAAGAAAGAACAAAAAAAGATAATAGCTGTTCATAAAATTATTCTTTTCCAATACCACATTTGTTTCACTCTAAGACTTATCAAGAACACAATACAATTTTAATAACAATATTACCACTATAGACAACACAATTCTCCCCATTTGAATAAATTAACAAATCTTGTTTGCCCCTTCCCTTCCATTTTTTCACCCGTGTTGCCTCCATAAATTTTCCACTAAATTCACCGTACAAAAAAAATGGAGTAGATGGGAAACGGGTCCCTTTAGGAAAATTTGAAAAGAATTCGAGGAAGGAATTTAATTTATATGGAAGATCTCGTTTTGTGCGATGAGATCTTTGGATAATGAGAGGTTGTATTGATTACAGAACAAATGCAGTGGAATTTACTATATTGGTGGATTTATATTTACTACGTGTGATTGTCTTGCAAAACTGTTTTGTATTGTTTACTCTTTCTAATTGGTAAATCCCTGTAATGAAAAGTTTTTAACTGAAAATACTACGTACCATTTTAGTGAAAAGTTGATCATTTAAATTTGTGTTGGAGGACAATAAAACTTTAATTTATTTTGTATATTTTAAAGCAAATTTAACAAATAATCGATGATCCATTTTTGATATATAAGTAATAGTATTTTGTTTACTGTTTTCCATCTTTGTTTTTTAGTAGAATATTATAATAATCACACAATAAAAGACAAACAACCCTAATTAAAATGAAATTGCAAATCAGTAAAGGTTTATTTTTATTTTCCTCTTCGGTTGCTTCTATTGTAAAAGCAGAATCTTACCCAGGTCAAGAAAAGGATTTACAAGATCCAATGCAAAAACCAAATGCCCAATCTAAAGACAATTTCTATTTAACTGAAGAAGATCAAAAAATCATTGTCAACAGACACAACGCATTCAGAAGTTTACATCAAGACACTGGTGAGTTAACTTGGAACAACACCTTAGCTTCATATGCTGCTGAATGGGCTGCTGCTTACGATTGTGCCTCTGGTGTTCTTTCCCATTCAAATTTTGAATTTGGTGAAAATATCGCTCTTGGTCACAGTGTTAATGGTTCTGTCAATGGTTGGTATAACGAAATTAAAGATTATGATTTCAATAAATCTGAATTCTCTGAATCAGCTGGTCATTTCACTCAAGTTGTTTGGAAATCCACTCAACAAATTGGTTGTGCTGTCAGATACTGTAATTCATATTGGGGGAATATTACAATTTGTGAATATAATGAAGCTGGTAATTGGGATGGTGAATTTAAGGAAAATGTCTTGCCTTTGAAATAAATTGTCAGATTGTAATAGTTCAATAATTATTTAAGTCGATACATGATATGATTTCATTACAAATATGATAGATTTTTTACCCATATATATAAAAAACATTTCAATCAATATTAAACCAATTAATATTTTTTTTTTCAAAAGTTATTTATTTCTTCCATTTGGAATTTGTTACAATACATATATTTATAGATTATTTGATATATATTCTGCGTTATTAAACCATGTTTTTATTGATTTATGGAACGTCTCGGTTCTAAAATAGTCATTTTTTAAAAGAATAGTATTCTTTTTTTCATTATTAGATCAGCATCAAAATATTTTATAATTATAAGTTCCTTTTATCAAAAGATAATGTAATATAGTTAATAATATAATTATCATCTGATACTACAATATTTAACCAATATGTTTTACAGTAAAAGTAAATATAGAACTATTTTGAGCATATGAAACAAAAGGTACTTAAATTATTTATACTGTGAAATAATATTCTTAGTTTTAGTCATTTTAGTACTTGATTTAATATAATATCTGATCACATCTTTTAAAGTATAAAATAAGTTATTATTATCAATTAAATAAAGATTTTTATAAAAAAATTTCAATTTTTTGAAAATGTGTCAAAAACTGAATTAAGATTCAAGTATTAAAGAATGGGTTTGATGACAACTATGAGAATTTTTATTATTATTGTATAAGTAATATATCCAACATATACTACTTGTTAAACAATGACAGGCTTTGTACCTTAATCGTAAATATTTGTCTCCATACTTTGTAATTGATAATAGATATTTTATTAAAGTGTATATAAATTGTATAAAATTGTCTTTCTCAAATGAATCAAATTAAAATATTTTATTTTCCTCGTATAATAATGTATTTGCTTTGAATAATAATATTAATTTTAAAAAAAATAATTAGTGGCTTTGTAACAATCTCCAATATGGTAATATTCTCAAGAAATTCTTTTGCAAATTTCCAATATATGGGAAAAAGAAATAATTAAAATACAATCCCGCAAACGGCAAGCATTTATTACTATTTTTGGAAAGCATAGCAATAACGTATTAACTAAATGTTTGCAGTTTCTTTAAGAAGTACTCTGATGAAAAACTTTCAAAAAAATGATATAGTTTATAGTGGATTGCTCGTTTACGATAATATGTTACTGAAAGCATATTTTAAATTTAATTATGTTCCAAATTTAAAAGAAAAAAGAAATTTAATAAGGGCCAAAGTTTACTATTTTCTATACTACTTAATTTTACAGTTTATAATTTCCAGAAAAGAAAGAGTTCTAACTCTCAATGTGTCATTTTGTTACAAGAAAAGTTAAACTATAAACCAAATATCATTACATTTCTGTTTCACCTTAGTGAATTTTGCTGCATGCTGTTCTAAGGTACCATATATAAACTTTCTACAGGGAGCCCTCCTTAATGTGAAGTTAAAAACTATCGCCATATTCGTTAATCTAACAAAACTCGAAGAAAAAATATGTAACAATTTTCAGAGAAAAAAAATTTTTAAGAATAAATTAGTGAGTAGAGAAAGACATATTTTAAAGTTTGAAGTTTCAACTTAATTTCACTAGAAGAATTGAAATGTTAATTAAAAATATTTTTGTTGTTCCCCACTTTATCGTAACCTCCTTCTTTTTCCTTTCTATTTATTTTCCCCCCTACCATTTTCCGGATCCGTGTCCTCTACAAAATAGCCCCAGAAAATACCGTACAAAATATTTTTTAGATCACGGTAAATCAAAACGTACAAATGCGGAAAAAAAGAATGAAAACAATTACTCTTCAATACTTAATGTAAGAGTTTTTGTCTACGGAAATTCTCTGTAATCAAAATATAAATTGAATATGTTTGAAATCTAAAATGTCAATACAAACTTTCACTACGCAATTATAACATCTAGGAAAGTAAATTTTATGTTAAGAAACCTTTTAGGAAATAAATTCAAATTTTTTTCATTATTAACAAAATTTGCCTGAAAGTTTAGAAGCTCCCCAAATACGTTAAAATTATTTCTTGGAATAAAAATGCGTAGCTATTGTTCGAGATTAAAGTTCCATAACCGTTTTGGGGAAATGAATTTCGAAGATTATTTAACGAAAAAACGCCATTTGGTAAATGCATTGACTTCAAAAGTTTAAAGAATTTTAATATATAAATAACACTATTATGACAATATCATTGGAGTTTTTTTCCAATAATAATAATAATCATTACAAACAACAATAAAGACAAATATATCTATACAATACAAAATGCAATTTATTAAATGCTTATTTTTATTCTCATCTGCTATTGCTACTTTTGCCAAAGCTGATTCCTACCCAGGTCAAGAAAAGGATTTACAAGATCCAATGCAAAAACCAAATGCTCAATCTAAAGACAATTTCTATTTAACTCAAGAAGATCAAGATATCATTGTCAACAGACACAATGAATTCAGAAGTTTACATCAAGACACAGGTAATTTAACTTGGAACAACACATTGGCCACCTACGCTGCTGAATGGGCTGCTGCTTACGACTGTGCCTCTGGTGTTCTTTCTCATTCCGATTTTGAATTTGGTGAAAACATCGCCATTGGTCACAGTGTTAACGGTTCTGTTAACAGTTGGTACAACGAAATTAAAGATTTTGATTTTGCTCAAGCTGAATTTTCTGATGCTACTGGTCATTTCACTCAACTTGTTTGGAAAGAATCTACTCAAATTGGTTGTGCTGTCAGATACTGTAACTCATATTGGGGTAACATTACCGTTTGTGAATATTCCGATTCTGGTAATTGGGATGGTGAATTTGAAACTAATGTTTTACCATTAAAATCACAAATTAATATTCAAATTTAAACAAAAAATTTATAATTAAATTTATTTAGACATTTTTAGTTTTTCTATCATTTTTACTTTTATATTAATATGTTATCTATAGATTTATAAATTATATATTCTTAATCAATCAAAAAAAATATGGTTTTTTACAATTTTCCTCATTTTAAAATACTTGAATAAGTTACTTTAAGTAGTGGAATGGTACGCATCTCTTATATCATTTGTTTCGAGGTTTTAGTTTTATGCATAAAATTTGAATGATGAATTTTATTGACTTGATACACGATTAGCACTAGCCTTTATGTAATTGAATACAGTATTATTTATTTATTGTTCATCCTTATTGAAATAAAATTTATTCTATAATAAGTTCCTGGTTTTAAAAAAATATATAAATAAAAGAAATTATAACTAGTGTTAAACAAATATATATCTTAGTAAATATATTGAAGATAGAGGGAATTTTTCTACTCATCTGTTATTGTCAGCGCATCTTTTATTGATGGTTTATTTCTCTCTATAATAGATATTTTCTTCATTAAATTTTTTCAACAGTATTTTAATAGAAGCTAAAATTGGTTTATTCCATTTTCCGGTTTTTTTTGGTTTATCTGACATTTGAACTTACAGATCTTTTAATTTACAAATGTTTCTGTTTCATATTATTTTAATGTACAAATGTACAAATGTGTCTTTATCATGCTTTAATTTTAAATACTTGTCAACATTTATAATACTTGTCAATATTTATAATATTTGCGCAAATTCTATTAAATTTGGACCTCTACAAATTTAATAATTTTTTATTCGATTCAAGATTTACGATGCATATTCAATATGATGTACATCTCCTTTCTAGTCTTTGAACTTGAAAGACATTTAAACAGAACCCGAATTTATTTAATTATTTATAGCATCATCTTGTGTCATCTTGTTAGTGTTAAAAGGTATAACATTTAATATTTTACTTTTTAGAAAGGCACTTGTTAATATATTTACCGTGAAATGCAATAATTGTAATGCAACATGAATCATTCGTTTGATGGTATTTCAAGACTGTTTTTCTTAGACTAATAGTAGTATTCAGTAGGAAGACCTATATTTTGAATTGTAGATAATATAACTAATAATGAATTTTCTGTATTAGCAATGTTCACAAAATGTGCAGAAAAATTTTAATTTTTAAAAATGAATTCTGAAATAACTATTAATAAATAGTGTGGCAATTTGTAATTATTCTATATTGGAACTAAGGTTTGAATATCTTTCATATTTAAGTAAAAGATTTGATATTAAAAAAAAAAATGTTTATTTGAGATGTTAATATTTAGTTTTTTATTCAATTTAAAACGTTCTTCACAGAACAAAAAGTAAAATTTTTATAAAGTTTTTTGTCTTAGTATTCTTTTAATATGGACAACATAGTAACCTTATATTATTCCCAATCAAGAATCTTACTTATAAATCACTAAAGTTTTTATATTATTTTGATCCTCAACCCATCAGGGTTTTTTTACATATTTTTCCCTTTTTTCCTTGTTAAGCCAATTTTTTCTTTAAAGTTAACTTTTATTTTCTCTTAATAAAATTTATCATTTGGACAATTTTGTTATAATATCTTAGAATAGTTTAATATCCAATAATGTCTTTCAAATAACAAAATAATTTTGACTCAATGAAAATTTCCTGTTCTTGAAGAAAATAAATAAATAAAAAAAAAAGTAATATCATCATCCCACATGAATTTTAAAAGATGATCCAAGGTAAAAAATTACAAGTAGCTACATATTGTTCCTTTGGGGGGGGTAGGAAAACTAAAGAATGACTCCCTAAATGAGCTAGGGAGAATTTTCAATATAGTTAAGAATAGAATTTTAGTAATTTTAATTTCTTTTCTATCTTTTAGTATCACCTTAAAGAAGACAGTTGAAACAAGGATAAGCAACGTTTCTAGAACAGTTGGTAATAGTTTTAGTTTTATTCAAATTTTTTTGTTTTCAAATAAGTTAATGACGAAAAGGTAATTTACTCCACCTTTAATGTGAACTTTTTAAATATCTTTAATTAAATTAAGGTAGTTGACCTTATAACCTCTAAAACGTGGTCCCAAGTTACATGTTTCATTTAAATATATTTGAAGAAATGCTACATAAAACCGTACAAGATTCAACAACTCCCTAAAAAACACACAGGCAATAATGGTTTGTATGAATTAACGTCATTTAACAAAATATATTTTAAAATTTAAATTTGAATCGCGAAGAAAGACTAAAACGGAGTTTTGAAAACAAACAGAAGACAAACTGGTAGTCTTCGATGTTGAAATAACTGGAGAATAGAAGTTATGACACAAATAAATAAATTATCGGATTTTGTTTCCCCTCATCTTGAAAAATGTTTCCATTTTTTTTTTCGAGACTCCAACTTTTTTTTCTGGTTTTTTCTCCGTTTTTTATTTTTTGGAGAAATTCGGTGCGTCAGAAAATTGCTGTTCTAGGAAAACACCGTACAAATGTATTTTAGAAAGTTTCTTCCATTAGATCATGTCGAACGGTAACTTACTGTATTGGGACAAATGAGGAGAAACCGTCCAACAAAAATTATTTTCCTGCAAAAAATAATAGAAGGATTTTAGCTGCGCGAAATCTCTGTTTTGAAACTTTATTTAAAATTTTTACTATATACGTCGGAATTAAGAAAAAACGATTATAATTTTTACTACGAGAAGTTCTGTGCTCAAATAATTTTAATTTTATTTTGAGAAAGTTTACTCGAAAAATTATCATATTCCGATTTTCCTTTAGATTTAGAAGCCCCTCAAATATCTTACAATGGAAAAAAAACTATTGTTAAACTTTCTCACCAAGTTGATCATAAGTATAGAATTAATTTCCTGCGACAGGTACGTAGTTGTTATTCGGACT
>JAJLYE010000007.1:113141-157362 GCA_030571715.1 Grigorovia jiainica (nom. inval.) | reverse complement strand
ATCAATTAACGAACTGACATTTTATTGTTTATTAAATTATTTTAGACGTCATTTCATACACTTGAAAGAAAATTTTGGGTGTTTTTTAAATCACACAATTTTCAGCTTTTTTATGCTCCTAATATTAAAGAATCGTTCAAAAATGTTTTAAATGGGTACAAATAATTTATAGATTATATAGTAGTATATTTTTAACTTTAAATTTATGAAAATTTCAATTTTGTACTGTTACCAAATTTTATGATTCTTCCAGAAATTCTGAATGTCTCTAATTTAAACTCTGAAAGCAACAAAAACAGTAAAAAACAAAAAACAATAAAAATAAATTATTAGACACTACACTGGGGATTTAGTTTATTTTATATTTATCTTAGTTACCTAATTTTTCTTCAATTTTTCCAAAAAAAAAGATTTTCTAGAAAACTACTTTTTAGGGGTATACCTGTATTTTTTAAAATAAATTAATGTAACTATATTTTTGTTTACTTTTATTCTCGAACTTAAGTTAATAAAATAGAACAAAGCAAAATAAAATTTCATAATATTCTTTATTGGTATTAACCAATCAAGTCAACTCGCTAATTATCACTCGCTTTACAAATTAAGACTTTTGAATATTATTAAATTAACATGGATAATAATTCTTCTTCCAGTATACATAATAAAACTAATGAAAAACCTATTATGAATATTACTCTTGAAGAAATTGAAGACTACTGGTTTTCCCAGCTAGTAGACACAGTGTCAGTCATTAGTGAAGTATATCTTTTTAAAAAGTATATATTAATTTATATAAATTTTTTTTATATTTTTCATATTATGAAAAATATGTTTTGAACAATGTTTTTCACATAATAAAAGTATGAATTATGATATAATTCCAGCAAAGATATTTCAATTATGTCAATTGAAAAATTCTGCATTACACCAACCGATTTATTAAACACACAAACAAATTAGGTTCAATCCATTGATAATTATTCTTCTTTAAATTCAACTAATGATGAAATGTTTTCAACGTCAACGTATGAATCAAAATCAATTTTTAAGTCTGAGAATATATGTGATCCAAGCATTCAGGATGGTTATTTAGATTATTCATATAAATATCCTTCCAATGAAGAAAGAAACGTGGAAGATATTAAAATTAAAAAACCCAAATGTCAATTTCTAGATAAAATAAATAATAAGGATGATAATGATTTATTAAATTGGAATAAATTTGTACTTTTACAAAACCAAAGTTAAATAAAAATATCAAAGGTTTTGTAAATTTAACAAAAGAAAAAAAAAGTATAAAAGTATCTTAGAGTTAACCAAAGAAAAGACCAATATGGTAAGTCATATAAAGTTATTTAAAATAGAGTTAAAAAACATCAAAAAATCTAGTGAAGACAAAATATTAAAGGTTAAGAAGACTGTCAAATGTCCTGAATGGGAAAGTATTTCCAATCCGAAGCTCATGCAATAATATATCGTGATTGTGTATATCTTGCTCTAAGGAAGTTTCAATGTATTCAATGTGGTGAAACTTTTAAAAGGAAAGATCATTTGTCATGTCACCAAAAGAAAAAAAATAGTTGTAAAATGAAAAGCAAAAATTAACTCTGGTATCCTAGCATTTATTTCTACAGTTTATATTATTCAAAACTTTAAATATTTTAATTTTAGATGATAATATAGTTTATTTGTTCTTACATATTTATTTGGCTATAATTGATAAAATTTCTAAATTATTCCTTTTTTAATTTTTTTGTGTAATTTTTTTATTTCAAACCCTAGAGGATTTGTACAAGCCCTATATTCTAAACCCTAATCCACATTATCCCCAACCCTGAAATTGCCACTGAATTTTTTAGAAATTTGAAAAACGTAAAAATAAGAAATTTGAATTGTTCACATAGAGGAAATATCTTTAACGTTATATTTTCATATATATCTGTGTACAATTACAACGATTACAATTGTTCACTAAGTGATAGGATAATATAATTTAAACACTTAATTTCAGAAAAAGTAACAATAAATTAATTTAAATATTAAATCAAAATGGATAGATTTCAAAGAATAATGATGAATAATAAAATGGGTATTGGTGCCACTGAATCAGATAAAGATGATACTAAAGAAACAATCAATATCTCATCCATTGCACTTTTAAAAATGTTAAAACATGGTAGAGCTGGTGTCCCCATGGAAGTTATGGGTCTTATGCTTGGTGAATTTGTAGATGATTATACAATTAATGTCGTTGATGTTTTTGCAATGCCACAAAGTGGTACTGGTGTCTCTGTTGAAGCAGTTGATGATGTTTTCCAAGCTAAAATGATGGACATGTTAAAGCAAACAGGTAGAGATCAAATGGTTGTAGGTTGGTATCATTCACATCCTGGGTTTGGTTGTTGGTTATCATCTGTGGATGTTAATACACAAAAATCATTTGAACAATTAAATAATAGAGCTGTTGCTGTCGTTGTGGATCCAATTCAATCAGTAAAGGGTAAAGTTGTCATCGATGCCTTTAGATTAATTGATACAGGTACATTAATTAATAACCAAGAACCAAGACAAACCACATCAAATGTTGGGTTAATGAATAAAGCTAATATCCAAGCATTAATTCATGGTCTTAATAGACATTATTATTCATTAAATATTGATTATACTAAGACACCAATGGAGACTAAAATGCTTTTAAATTTACATAAGGAACAATGGCAAAATGGTCTTAAGATGAATAATTATGAAATGAAGGAACATAATAATTTAGAAGCTACACAAAGAATGGTTAAGATTACAGAACAATATTCAAAGAGAATTGAAGAAGAAAAGGAATTAAGTGAACAAGAATTAAAGACCCGTTATGTCGGTAAACAAGATCCAAAGAAACATTTAATGGATACCGCTGAAAAGACATTAGAAGATAATGTTGTTTCAGTATTGACCGCAAGTGTTAACTCTGTTGCCATTAAATAGATTTAATCAATGTTTAAAATCCATAAAAGAAACCCACTAACACAAATGAATATAATATTAAATAGATGTAAATATATGTTATAATTATATATTTGAAATATAGTTATTTATATATCCTTTTTTCAAATTTTCTTAATTGCAATAAAAACTGTTGTTTTTACAATGAATAGATGAGTAAATTTGGTAGACTTCATAAGATAAATGTATTACACTTCTATAGACATGTTTTAAGAAACTGCTATAAAAATATATTATCACTCAGTTTTCAAGAAGAAGTAAAACAGAGTTTAAGAATCAATTTACATTCTAACAAGAAATTACAATCGATAACTAAATTACAACAACAATTAATATTATTCGAGAAAGTAAATGATCATATCAGCAATGGTACTTTATCAGATTTAAAGAATTTACTAATGGATATCGAGAACAATTTTCAATCGAAAGGAGACACATTGGATAATGATTTATTATCCATTGATATGATCCAAGAAAAAATAACTAGTTTACATGAAACTCGTGTTGTAGATAAAAGATTTTCCAGACATATGACAATATTAGATAGATATATGTCAAACCAAAAAGAATTCAGTAATAACAATAAAATTTTCCCCAAAGGTATAAGTAAAAAGAACAAATTATCGTTATTATTACCCTTAGCGTTACATGAATATTATCAATTACAAATAAAGAACATACAAAACCAGTTAGATAAGGGGCCACCTAATATTTATTTAAACTATACTATTGTAGGTAAATCTAAGATATATTTTATTAGAACTGCAATAAATAAACGTAAAAATCAATCAAAACAGTTACATCGAATAATTTCAAGTGAAAGATTGAAATATCAAAATGAAATGAATAGTGTAGATAAGATAAATGATTATTATTTGTACTGGGCACAACATGAATCTCACTGGGAAAATTACTTAAATAATGTTAGTGGGAAGACTGATGGTAGAACCAACGATAAAAAGTGGATTTCCTTGTACAAAGATCATTTAAAATGCATTGAAAAGAAACAAATTGAGAGATCACAAAAGTTTAAACAACGTAAGGAACAATTAATTGCTAGCTTACCCATCTGGCAGACAAGAATCGAAGAAATGCATCGTAAGAGAAGTGAAAGATTTAAACAACTATTAGAATTAATAAATGATGGAAATTATCAATCACCATTTTATTCAAATAATCTAGAGTGTAAACTTCTTAAATTTAAATTTATCAAATGAATATATCTATGTTCAATTATATATCAAATTCTCATATATCGAATTTATTTAATGACTCTACCATTGCATCCAGGTTGTAATCTGTTGTCTTTTCCTGTAATATATCTTCCAAGAATCGAATTACAAATGGGTTTACAACTTCATTATTTTGTTGTTTAATAATATTTTCAATTAAATGTATATTAGGTCTATCACATATGCTAATCTGTGATAATTGTGATTTAATAAAATTATCACAATCCATATGCAATGAATTACAATAACTTTTAATGCTACCTAAATTCTCTAAATCTACCAAATCACCATTCAAATGGTTCTTACATATAGGATATCCACAACGATTATTTTGATTTCTCCACCAATTTAATCTTTGCCAATCCTCTCTTGTGTAATATTGTACAATAAATCTTAATGTATCTAGATCAACACAATAACCATTTGTAAGCATTGATGTTATTGATTGGGTAATCAATTCACCTTCACGTCTTGATAATTTTGATTTGGATTGATATGGTGCTAACGTAATCTCAATAATATCTCGTATACTGACTAACATGTCATTCATAACAATATGCACTAATAATATACACGCTACCTGTACTTATCTATAGTTTATATATTAAAATTATTTATCAATTTTGAAAATGACGTGGTTATTTCATTTATAGTTTACTCCTATTTGAAAGTTTAGATGAATTGTAGTTTTGGTAACACATTATCACCAGGGTTATCCTCATTACGTTGTAATTTACTGTTCACAATGCACTGTGATGAAATCCAACTAACTTTTTCACTCATTGGTATATGTATCGGTATCCAACTATTGAATTTATCTATAAATTCTCTTTCAAAAATGTTTATACTGGAATTATACACTAAGAATTCATTAAATATCGAGACAGTAGACCACATTGTTAGCTTTCTTAAACATGCAATGACTAATGATGTGATTAATTGTTCTGAATCACAATATATGTAAAGTGGAAGGTTTCTCTTATCTACCATAAAGGCAATAGCTTTATGTACTACGTCATATTCAATTGGCACAGGTTTCTTCTTCCTCTTTATCTTAACTGGTTTCTTTTCCTTATCATCTTTATCCTGACTCTTATTCTTAGTGTCTTTATCCTTTTCTTTATTTTTATCCTTATTTTTGTCCTTTTTCTTGTCCTTATTACAAGGTATATGCTCTAAATGAATATTCTCCTCTTGACAAAACGTTATCAATGTAGGATCAACGTCTTTACAAAATGCTAATATATTCTTTAATTGTAATGTCTTTAAGAAATTAAAATTAATTTCACGGGGTGGTGCGCCACGATAGATACCTGGTTGTACTGTGTTAAATAATAATGGTGTAACGTATGACATTTTATAGTAAATGTGTATGACTGTACCACGGTATTATTAAAATTTTATGCGTCTGTATGTAAGTACGTTTAATATATTTAATTAATGATTTATGAAAATATTTTGAAAAAAAAAGTAATGATTAATAAAAGACTAATTAGAACGTACAACAACAACAACAACAAATAATGGATTTCTTTTGGGGCGAAGAATTACCACCTACTGTGGATGAAAAAGATAAACATAAAGAAGAATATACAACTGAGACTAACAAACATACTGACGAAGCATTCGAAAAATTAAATGAGAACGTTAATAAGGCATATGAGAATACAACCAAGACATTATCTAAATGGTGGAACGATACTGAAACACCTGTGGAAATTCCTATTAATTTGGATGATGAGACCGCTAAGAAAACACAAGCATTTATTGATAATATTGATCAAAATTTGAATAAAGTGGAGGAAACCGCCAAAAATTATTGGGGGGTTATCTCTAAACCAATATTTTGGTCCGGTGTACAACAACAATTGAATGATAAATTAGATTCCGTGGTAGAATCTACAACTAAATTGATGGATGAAACATTTATTAGTGAGCCATCTAAGGATAAAACTGATAATATAAAAGTTGATACTGTCAAAAATGACGTTGTCGCTGGTGACAGAACTCAATTAGAATTACAACGATTAAACACTGATAAATCAATTTACTTAAAAAGTAAATTTAATAAATCAGAAGGTATAATTAAATTTGATGAAGAACAAACAAAATTAATTAATTCATTACCTCAAGAATCCAATGAATTAAAGAAAATTTGGGAAATTTTAGTACCAGAAACAATAAGCAATGATCAATTTTGGTCAATTTATTTCCAAGAGAAAGAACAAATATTGTTAGATAATGATAAGAGAAAGAAAATATTAAACGATACCTCAATCATAGAAGATGATGACAATAATGATGAATTACAATGGGATGATGATGAAGAATCCGATCCTATTAAAGAATCTGAATTAATTAATAAAGAGAAGGACATCACTGAAGATTCTGTTGTTATTGTTGAAAAAGATGATGCTGGTGAAGCTAAGACTCCAAAGACTGGGAATGACGGAGAAGACGATGAAGAAGATGACTGGGAATGAATGTAAAATTATCCAAATAATATAATATAGTGTTATAATAATAATAAATAATAATCATAATAATAGTAATATTTAATTTAAGATACCTATAATGGTATATATCTATATAACTTTATATTATCTTAATATTTTTGAATCGTTTTAATTATTCTAAATTACATGATACCACCATAAATTCTCTTATAAAATAAGACATAAGCACTAGAAGTTATTGGTTCATTAGTATTTTTAATACGTCTACAATTTGTATCATCAAAATAATACCAACCTTTACCTAAACCTTTATCAACATATGATGTATAATGACCACCATATAATGAACCAAAATGACATGCTACACCATATAATTTATAATTAAATGGTGGTATTTGACCCCTAGCGGGTAATTCATTAGTAACATTTTCAAATTTATTTAAATCATTAACCCAAAATTCAGTTAAATCTAATTGGAATGGATAATTAATCATTGAATTATTTTTATTTAATTGATTATCGAATCTTTTCAAATGAATAACAAGATTTTTAGGTAATCTTGTAATCATTAAAGTCTTTGTTGATGGTTGTTTCTTTTTACATTGTGGACAATTCCATTGTTCATCAACTTCTAAATTTTCCACTTTAGTAAATTCATTAAAGCAATCAATAATATTACATTCTCTACCCTTAATTTTTGGTGGTAATGGAATAGATAATACAGAAAATGGTTGATAAGTAGTTGAAGTCTTTTGACAAATTTTACATTGTAATCTAGAGGCATATTGACCTTGAAATAAATCTACAATAACACTAAAATCTGTTGTTAAAAATCTTTCCCATTCAATTGATGAAGCAATTCTTATTGGTAAAGTTTCTCTTTTATCTTCAGCTTCCTTTGATAATTCCTTTAATGGTGGATTACCACCATTTTGATTTAAATCTTCATGTAATCCATCTAATAAAAATTGACAAAATTCTTGTGAATCTTGTTGTAAATTATCATTAAATAATGAATTAATTGAACCACAAGCCATTTTAAATTTTTGTGGTTTCACTGGTTCAATTTGCTTTTTATTAAATTTATTATTAATTTCATTTGATTTATCGTGATTATGCATTGTATTAATTAATTTAGCAAAATATTTAGCTAATACACCTTTAGAACCTAATTTACTTGATAAATTAATATGTTTTTCATATGAATTATTTAAAAAAATTTTAGTTAATTCATGTGTACCTAATAAACATTGAATAATACAATTTAAATAACATGAATTACCCATATTTTCTAAACCAATAATAAAATCTAAATTAAAATTATTAATTAATGTTTCTGATTGTGTTAAACCATTTGGATTAATTAATGTACTATTGGTTTTATTTAAATTATTAGAATTATTGTTAGTAACGATGTTATTATTATTATTATTGTTATTGTTGTTGTTATTGTTGTTGTTGTCAATGATTTGATTTGATTTATTTGTGTCTGAATTAATAATAAGTGGGTATGATTTATTATTATTTAATAAATTATTACTAAAATTATTAATTGAACTTTTAATTTTATTTGGTGAATACATTATTGGTGATGATGATGTTGTATTTATTGTAGGTGATGGCATAACTTTTCTTGGTAATTTAGGTAATTGTGGTATTGTTTGTGGTGAATTAAATTTATTATTTTCATTACCAGATGAATCTTGTCTTAAAGATGGAGTAGCAGGATAATTTGCTATAGTATTACTACTATTGGTATTATTTTTATTGGTATTATTATTATTATTATTATTATTATTATTAGTATTATTATTATTGGTAGTATTGTTGTTAAGGGCAATATTATTTGAATCTGGATATATGCTATTTATTCTATCATTTTGAATATTGTTATTGATGTTGTTATTGATGTTGTTATTGTTATTATTATTATTATTATTATTATTATTATTAAAATTTCTATTAATAAAAGAAGAAGTTCTTGATAATGAAGTTGAAGTTATTGATGAATCATTATTTTTATAATTTGAGAAAAATCCAGATAATCTTTTAAAACTTGAATTTCTGTTTGGTATAAAATCATTATTTTGTTGTATTGACATAATTTTATATGATTCATTTTTATTATCAATATTTGTTGTATTATTCATCATATCTTTCATTGATTTATCCATTGAATGACTAATACTTGGTGTTAATACAGGTAAATTTTTCAAATTTAATCTTGAATGATCACCATTGATATAAATATCATTATCAGTATTTGTTGTTTTTATTGGTTTAATTTCCTTTTCTGGTAAAGATTTATCATTTTTGTTATTATTATTATTTTCGTTATTATTAATATTATTATTATTATTATTAATTTTTTCATTAATTTTAAAAGTGGGAGTTCTTTTAAATTTACCATTATTTTTAATCCAATCATTAAATCCACCATCTAAAATATAAATTTTAGTGAAAGATTGATTAATTTTTTTATCAAATGATTTATTTAATAAAATATTTAATAATAATAATTGTTTTTTATTTAATAATTCAATATCATATTGTGATAAATTATTTGAATTATGTGAAATATTTGAATTATTTGAAATATTTGAATAAATAATAATAAATTTAAAATTATTTCTATTTTCAAATAAATTAATTTCATTAATTGGTGATGTAATTAATGATTTTTTCAAAATATCTAAATCAGAATAATTATCCTTTAATGAAATTGGTTCTAAACAAATAATATTATTAAAATCAATATGATTTAAATTAAATTCTAATCTTGATCTAATATCAATAAATAAGAAATCATTTAAATTAAAATTTTTAAACAAAAAATTTAAAATAAATTTTGAATTAATAAATGAACCCATTTCAGGTAAAATTAATTTATTATTAAATTGTTTTTGTTTTTGTTGTTGTTCTTTAAAATCTTTTGTATTTTCTTTAATTAAATTTTTAATATTTAAAATATTATCATCATTAGATAAAGTTTTCACTAAACCATTATAAATTTCCATTAATTCAATATTTGTCTTGGATAAAATTTGTTTGTTATCGCTATTATTATTATTATTATTATTAATATTATTAGTATTAGTGTTATCTTTTTGTAAATCAATATTTGATTTAATTTCTTTAAATTCCAATAAATTTGGTATTTTCTTTAATAATAAAGTATGTATAATTTTATAATAAATGTAAGCACTCTCTAATATAGTTAAAATTTTTTTATCTAGTAATAAATTATTATTATCTTTATTACTATTGTTATTATTATTATTATCAATAATATTAAATTGTTTCTTTAATAATTTACATTGATCCTTATAATTTGATAAAATATGAATACATTCATTTAAAATAAATTTTAAATCTTTTAATTCATTTTTACCATTTTGTATAATTTTTAAATTATCATCAATAATATATTGTTCAGCCATTTGTGATAATTTTGATAATGGTATACAATAATGAATATTATTATTATCTTTATTATCTTTATTATCTTTATTATCTTTATTATTCAAATTCATATTATTATTATTAATTTTATTCATGTTAATATTTTGTGTTAAGATTTGATCAGTTTGTGTCATTTAATCGTGATAAAGAATAGTATAATATTATATGCAATAATTAAAGAACAAATGATTGGTTATGGTGATGTAGTTAATTAGTTATTTATATTGATCTGTTTTGTTTATTATTATTATTATTATTATTAATAATATAATTATTTTAGAAAATAGAAAAATAAATATGTGTAAAGAATTTAAAAGCACCCAGTGTAAATAAGGGTAATCAATATAATAATATATTCTTGTGATTGTATTTGAGGGTGGTGGATGTTTGTTATAGATTAGATACAGATATATATTCCAGTTATAGAAATGAAGAGAAAGTATGTGATATATGGTATTATTTTACTTGCGCACGTGTATAAGAATAAAGAATAAAATAGAATAAAATGAATAAATTATTGTGAATAAATTATTGTAAATAAATAGATAAATATAAAATAGAATATAAAATAGAATATAAAATAGAATATAAAATAAAAACTAATATGAATTAAAGTTAAATATAAAAATTAATAAACACCATCATCAGGTCTATTTTGTTCAATACGAGCATTATCACCTTTAATCTTTAATTCTTCACGACTTGGTTGTAAAATATCATTAAAATTTTTATCATGTTCTAATTTTTCCAACCTTTCTTGATTTTTATCAAATAATTTTTGTTCAATAACTTCATCATTATTTTGATTATGCTTTAAATGATCTTTATTAATTTTTGTTGAATAAAATTTATTCAATTGTAACAAATTTTGACAATTAAATTTTGTTACAATTGGTTTAGATAATTTAAATATGGTTGACATTTAATTTATTTAATAATAATTTATTGTATATTGTATATTGTGTATTTGTAATATGTAATTTAAATCTTTTATCTGTTTTTTGTTGTAAATTGTTGTTTTTATATAAAACGGGGTCTCAGGGGCGGCGGTCAGCTGCCGGCAAAGCCGCGTGGGCGCGCGTGTGTGGCACGTGCACGGGGCACTTTTCTGTGTTTTTTTTACTGCGTTTTATTTTATTTCACTTATATTATATTATATTATATAGAGTGTATACATAAACTCAATAAAAATATCAATGTGAGAATACATAAAGAAAAGAAAAGAAAACAAGAGAAAAGAAAAGACAACACCTAACTATCATATTCTTCCTTAACTAATTCTCTTTCCATATTAAACCATGTATCCTTAGCAAAACTTGGATCTTTCATAACATCTTCATTTGTACCTTGTAATTGGAAACCTAATCTTTCATAAAATGGTATTAATTGTTCATGAACAATAATAACAATTTTAGAACCAATTTCTTGATTTGACATTTTTTGAATATAATCTGTCATTAATAATGTTGCTAAATTTTTTTTTTGATATTCTGGTGATATAACTAATGCATGAATTGCAATAATAGTACTTGCCTCTAAATGTGATTCTAATTCCATACTATCTAATGTAATAAAATCTGTATTTATCTTTGTTGATAAAATATGACCAATTAATTTCTCATTAATTATTTTTTTAGTAGATTCATTAAATTCTCTAATAAATAAACCAGAACAAAGTTCTGGACAAACATTTAATCTATATTTAATTTTATCCATGGTGGCTCTTTCATTGGGTGGGAAACAAACTGATTCTAATTCTGTAACTGATTCAATATCTTCCATAATTAATGGTCGAATATACATATGTAAGGGTAATGTATTATTCTTTTCGGGCATTGACATTATTATTTATTTAATTTATTATCCTTTTATTATCTTTTAGTATTATCTTTTTAAATCACTTGGTTAATGTAATTTTGTTTGTTTCCTTTTTATAATTTAATTTTTATTTTTTTTTTTAGTACAAATTTTCCATTTTCATATTTTTCAGATTGAATTTTTTTTATTCTACAACAATCTATAATAATAATAATAATTAAATTTAATATAAATGGGAATAAAATTGTAATTATACAAAAAAATATACAATATAATATATATATATATATGTTTAATACAAATAGTTAATTTAAAATTATTATTTAACTATTGATAATATTAATAATGTCTTCAAAAAAAAAAATGCATAAGTTTTAATTGAAAAAATAAAATTTATTTATACCACAATAATAAATTATTTCATTAATTGAAAAATAATTTATTGGGAGATGTGTTCTTGTGTATATGTTTATGTTTATGTTTATGTTTATGTTTATGTTTTATGTTTGTTTCGGATATTATTATTATTATTATTATTATTATAATATGTAGTATAAATTTATTTTTGTCTTGTTTTATTTAATTCAATAAATTAAAATAACTTTTTATTTCAAACACAGTTTGAAGCTTATAAAAAAGATATTTAGTATTTTTATTGAATTTAAATTTAGTATCTTGGGAATATAATAGATGTAATTTGTTGTTGTTGTTGATTTGATAATTGAATATTATAATTATGATTCTTTTTTTTTTTTTTTTTTTTAAAATAAAGATAAAAGATGAAAGATAAAATGAATGGAAATGAAATTTTTTTAAAAAAACACTAAGCTAATGGATCGAAAAACCATTCAAATTTAGTACCTTTAAAAACTCTCATACCCATTGTTCTACTTTCATTCCAATCATCATCTTTATTACCTAATCTAATTTCAATCCAATTTTTAATAACAATTGGTTGCATATAAAAATTATTTATAATAATATAACTTAAAATTGAATAAATCATACCAATAAATAAATCAAATCTAAAATGATGATCTAAATACATTGTTGCCCACCATTGTAATATAATATAACCAGTTATTAATATTTTGGGGAAATTACCATTATTAAATATTTTGAAAAAAAATTTATTTGAATATTCAAAATCTTGTTCATATAATTTAATAAATTTGCTGTTGTTGTTGTTGTTGTTGTTGTTGTTAATAAGATTTGGTAAAGTTACAGTAGGTTCATTATTATTATTACTGTTATCATTATTATTATTATTTAATAAAGCCATTTCTAAATCTTGATTAATTGATTCATCAGAAAAAGAAGCAGTTGATGATGATGCAGATGAATCAATATCATATTCATATAATAAACTTTCATTATTTTTATTTAATTTATTTGAATTTAAATTTTTTGAATTTAAATTAATAAAATTTTTATTAATAAATCTAAATTTTAATGGATTTGCCCTAAACATAATAAATAAGAAACATTGAAAAGCAATTGCAGAATGTAATGATGGTACAGCACCAAAGACAATTGGTGATTTATGGAATCCATTTTTATTTAAATGTGTACCCATATGTGTATCCATTCTAGTTAAACCTGCAGCAAAACCTTCAGTATTATAATTAACATGTTTAATATCATTAATACCATATAAATGAATAAACCATGGTGATGCAGTTGGTATTAAAAGATGTGTTATAATACCAGCAATATTTTGAATACCCATTGCCATAGCAAAACATTTAACAATACCAGGTATATGGAAAACGTATAAATAAATTGCAGTTAAAATTGGTACCATAATATGTAAAATAACGTATGAAATCCAAGCTAAAAAATCTTTATATTTATTAAAATTATTATCAATTTGTAATGTAAATAAATGCATAAAATTTAAAATAGTAAATGCTAAAATTGGTAATGATAAGGGGAACCAAAATTGAAATCTTTTAAATAATTTTTTTTTATTTAATCTATTGTTATTATTGTTATTGTTATTAATATTTAATAAAATTTGTTCAAAATCATTAATTTGATCATCATTTGAATATAAATAAATTGATTTTTCCCAAATTGGTAGTGAATTATTTTTAAATTTATAATAATAAATTGCAAATAAAATAGGTAATAAAATACAACCAATTAAACCAAATGAAATTGAAGTAAATAAAGTCCAAATTGAATAATTATTACAATTATATTGATTATTTAATTCATTAAAAATGTCACCAAATAAATAATTATCCATTAAGAAAGCTAATTTATTATGAATAGTTGGTCTAATATCATTTGGTATATATTTAGCCTTAGCGAATGCAATTAACCAAATAGTAACTAATGAAAAATTAATAATAAAATTAATTGGTAAAGTTATAATATTTCTTTTATTTAACCCACAACGTATTATTGTTATTAAAAATTTAATTATTGTTATTATAAACATTATTATTGGTTTGAATTGAAATATTGAAATATAAATATTAGTACAGTGGAAAAATTAATAATTAATTAATTAAAGAATGACTATAAATTAAAATTTTTGAAATTTAAAAAAAGGACAATATAGATAATTGAACTAAAAGGTAAAATAAATAAAAAAAAAAGAAGTGATGTTGTATAATAATCCTTTTGTTTTTGAATGATAAAGAAAGTAAAATAGGATCAATAGCGATATATCAAAATACAACTGTATAAGAATAGCAATAGATAAAGAAAGAGAGAAAGAGAGAAAGAGAAATATAGAATTAATTAATTAATTAAATGAATAATTGATTAAAAATGTCCATATATATAAAACCCGATTATAAACAAACAATTGAAAAAAAAAACACATCAAAAAACCAAAAAAAATCAAAAAAAACCAAAAGACATAACAAATTTTGAACAACAAAACAATTTCGAGCATTTCTTAAACAATACAAACAAAAAAAAACTTTCGATTTAGCCACACGAAAATTACCAAATTAATTTGAAATTCTCGAGGAAAAAAAAACCCATCAAAAAAAACAAACACCCGCGCAGTAAAACACCCGTACAAACATGCTTCAAAAAGCCAAAACACAACCGCTCGAGGGCGCGTTACTTCTTTTGGTGTCTCTTTTTTTATTTTTGGTATTATTCATTTATTTTTTGTGGGGGGAGGTCCAGACGGGTAACACACACCGAGTGCCCGGTTTCGAACAGTTTACGCCACTGCCACTACACATTTTTAGTAAAAAATTTAAATAATAGCAACCCATTAACTAAGCCACTTTAATTTAAACAAATTTTTTTTTTCAAATTCGGTGTCAAATTTCCGTGGAAATTCATTAAAAGAAAACGTAATCGTAATTGCTTTTCGCATCCGGTACGGGAATTGTTTGGTGGTTAATTTGTTAGCCGTTCTTGTTTTACCATTTACGGTATTTTTGTTTTGTACCCTGTGGAAATTTAACAAATCTAATCTTAATTTAAATTTTAATTTCCACGGAATCTCCGTTAATAACGGAAATAAGTTTTGGTTCCGTAAATCCGCGAGGGCACGTGACGTGCGGAAGAAATTTTTGTTTAGAAATTTGTTATTTGAAAAAACACTAAATAAAGTCATTTTTTTACATATTGTCGTGATAATTATTAGATTATATAATATATATTTATTTTTCGGTTTTATAATAACAAGTTAATAATGAATAACAACAACAACAACAACAACAATACAGTCATTTTGGATAAAGATATTTTAGATGATAGATTTAAATTAATTGATCCAAATCAAATAATTACCATTAATGATCAAAAACAATATAAGATACAATTACTTTTACATATAAATAGTATTCTATTAATAAATATAAATCAAGTAATTAATAATGATAATTCAATTTTAATTAATTTAAATTCAAAAGAACAATCACCAATACAATTAATAATACAACAATTTTTACATAGAGTACATGCAAATTTACAATGTATATCACGTTTAAATCAAGGTGAAGATAAAATTAAACCAACAATAATTGATCCACCAAATATTGATTCTATTATCACTGAGGATGATAATAATAATAATAATAATTCAACAAATAACATATTATTAACATCTTTAAGGGGATCACATGACACGCTGAATAAATTATACGCCCTACTGAACAGGATATTCCAAATATGGTAATCCGGTACTTCAACAGCACATGACACAACAATTTTATCCAATAACATCACCGGTTGATAATATTATTATAATAAATATACGTAATTGTAATGACAAAATAATTTAAACATCCCTTAAAATTGAATTAAAAGGGATAACGTCCCCTGTTTTAAAATTTTATTTAAAGTGCATTTTTTACTGTTTTTGGATTTCTATTATTTTATATTTTTCTATTCCTTTTTTTTTAATTTTTTAATTTTTAATTTTTCCTTTTTTTTAACCCCCCATTTTCATCCCTGTTTTTCTTGGGTTTATTTTGGGTAAATTATATTTTATATTTTACATTTTATATACATCAATTAATTCATTACTTTTTAAGACCACTTTTTTAACACAATTTTTTTTTTTATACTATCCTTTATTTTTTCTAGTTATATTACAACAATTAACAATTATTAACTAAAAATTATTAATTATTATGCCACGTATAATCAATTGTGTTACTCAATTACCTTTTAAAATTCAATTAAATGAATTAACAAATGATTGGAAATTAACTTCACAAAATGGTAATTCTGCTTTATATTCATCACTTAATTATTTAAATAATAATGATTTTAATAATATGAAACAAATTATTGTAGGTTGGACTGGAGAAATTACTAGAGAAGATATTTTATTATCCAATATTCAACAACAAAATAATATTAATATTAATAATAATATTAATTCTAACTCAAATTCAAATTCAAATTCAAATTCAACTTCTACAATAAATTCTCCACAAAAACAAAAAATTGATATAAACAAAAATGATAATAACAATAATAACAATAATAACAATAATAATATTGATAATTCAACAATTGTGGAAGATAACACTAATGATAATAATAATAATGATGAAACTTTTTATTTAACACCAATTCAAATGGAAAATTTAACTAATAAATTAAATAAATTATCAAATAATACTACTACTAATACTAATACCACCACCAATATTGCTCATTATGAACCAATTTGGCTTTTAAGAAAGGATCAAGATAGATGGAGACATTATGCTGAAAAAATTATTTGGCCAACTTTACATTATATTTTAAATCCATTCGATATTGAAACAAATAATAATGGTAATCTTTCATCATCATCAGCTGAAAAGGATAATTGGTGGTTTGATTATGTTAAATTTAATGAAGCTTATGCAATGAAAATTGGTGAAATTTATAAACCAGGTGATATTATTTGGATTCATGATTATTATTTAATGCTTTTACCACAATTATTAAGAATGAAATTTAATAATATTCAATTTAATTCCACAATTGAAAAAGAATTAGCACAAAATACTTTAATTGGTTATTTCCATCATGCTCCATGGCCATCTTATGAATATTTCCGTTGTTTATCAAAAAGAAAACAAATTTTAGATGGATTAGTTGGTGCAAATCAAATTTGTTTCCAAAATGAACAATTTTCAAGACATTTTATTTCATCTTGTAAAAGATTATTAGATTCAACTGCTAAAAAATTTAAAAATCCAATTACAAATTTTGATGAATATCAAATTAGTGCTTATGGTGCTGATGTTATTGTTAATGCTTTACCAATTGGTGTTAATAAATTTGAAATTTTAAATGATGCATTTACAAATGATATTGATTCAAAAGTTGAAACAATTAAAGATGCTTATAAGGGTAAAAAAATTATAATTGGTAGAGATCGTTTAGATTCTGTTCGTGGTGTTGTACAAAAATTAAGAGCTTTTGAAACTTTTTTAGAAATGTATCCTGAATGGAGAGAAAATGTTGTTTTAATTCAAGTTTCATCACCAACTGCAAATAGAGATTCACCACAAACAATTCGTTTAGAACAACAAGTTAATGATTTAGTTAATGATATTAATTCACAATATGGTAATTTAAATTTTGCACCTGTTTTACATTATTATATGAGAATTCCAAAAGATGTTTATTTATCTTTATTAAGAGTTGCAGATTTATGTATTATTACTAGTGTTAGAGATGGTATGAATACAACTGCTTTAGAATATGTTACAATTAAATCAAATGAAAAAAGTACCGATTGTTATGGTAGTCCATTAATTCTTTCTGAATTTTCTGGTAGTTCAACACTTTTAAAAGATGCAATTATTATTAATCCATGGGATTCTGTTGCTGTGGCAAAATCAATTAATATGTCATTAAATATGAATAAAAATCAAAAATTTGAATTACAAAAAAAATTATCACCAGAAGTACCAAGTATACAAAATTGGACAAATACATTTTTAAATTCATTAATTAATTCAAATATTAATTCTGATGGTACTAAAAATAAAATGACACCAGCATTAAATCGTCCAATTTTATTAGATAATTATAATAATGCAAAACGTCGTTTATTCCTGTTTGATTATGATGGTACATTAACACCAATTGTTCAAGATCCAGCTGCAGCTATACCAACAGCAAAATTATATACAATTTTAGAAAAATTAAGTTCTGATCCAAAGAATCAAATTTGGATTATTTCTGGTCGTGATCAAAAATTTTTAAATCAATGGTTAGGTTCAAAAAATAAAAATTTAGGTTTATCAGCTGAACATGGTTGTTTTATTAAAGATGTTGGTTCAAGTAATTGGATTAATTTAGCTGAACAAGTTGATATGTCATGGCAAACTCGTGTTGGTAAATTAATGGATGAATATACTAATAAAACACCTGGTTCATTTATTGAAAAAAAAGCTGTTGCTTATACTTGGCATTATAGACGTGCTGTACCTGAATTAGGTGAATATAATGCATCAAATTTAAAGGAAAAATTATTAGAATTTAGTGATGAATATGATTTTGATGTTATGGATGGTAAGGCAAATATTGAAGTTAGACCACGTTTTGTTAATAAAGGTGAAATTGTGAAAAGATTAGTTTGGCATGAACATGGTAAATTACAAGATCTTTCTAAACCAGTTAAAAAAATTGGTATGAAAATTAATGAAATGCCAGATTTTATTTTATGTCTTGGTGATGATTTTACTGATGAAGATATGTTTAGACAATTAAATTCCATTGAAGATGATTGGTCAAAATTTTATCCAAATGATAAAAATAAATGGAATCATTTTGGTATTTATCCCGTTACTGTTGGTTCAGCATCTAAACAAACTGTTGCAAAGGCACATTTAACTGATCCAGGTCAAGTATTAGATACATTAGGTTTATTAGTTGGTAAAATATCACTTTTCCAAAGTCCAGGTACAGTGGAATTAGATTCTAGAGGTCATCTTAAGAATAGTGAAAGTTCAATGAAATCACAAATTGCAACAGAAAAATATGTATTGAAAAGAACAGCTTCTAATACAAATATTGTTAACCAAAATAAATAAATTTTTTAATCTTTTTCTATTATGCCTTTTATGCCTTATGACTTCAATTATTAAAATATAGTAAATAAAATAAGATGAAGAATTGAAATTGGAGAGAATCAAAAAATTATCTTGTAGTTAATTAATTATCTTTATTTTAATTCTTCTGTTATAATTTTAAATCATGTATATTTAATTTTTATTAGTTTCCAAATTATAATACTTTTTAATAAACAATTGTATATAGATTAAATATTTAAATTGTATTTTATTTTAGTATAATAATATATTAAAATAAAAAAAAAAAAATCATTTTTCTAAATTAAAAAAAAACAACTTTGTACTATAAATTATTATTTTTAATTGAACTCATTATTTTAACAGAGCACAACACAAAATATAAATATAAATATATGAATGAGTATTGGTATACCATTATCGCAATTAATTATTGAAAAATTTAAATTAGTAAGTAGTGGTTATTTAGAATTAGATGAAGAGATAAATGGTGGTTTTGAAAGGAAAAATATATATGAGATATATGGTACACCTAATATCAATAAGACACAAATGGGGTTAACTATTTGTGAAGAATTTAATTTAATTTATCCAGATGATAAGATATTATGGATTGATGTTAATGAATTAGTTAATATTAATCGAATTGAATATAATAAAAATTTACAAACACACATGTCTCATGTTAGAATTAAAAATTTTAGTCAATTATTATTTTTCATACAAAATTTACAAGATAAGTATAGTTGTATTATTATTGATGGATTTTCACAATTAGTGTGTAATCATATAAATGTAATTTTACAAAGAATGCCAAACCAATATGGTGGACCGAATATACATGATATTAAATGTAAACATTTAATTATAATGTTTAGTTTATTAACAAGATATATCAATAAACATAATAGTTTACTTATATTATTAAATGATTGTATGAATACATCATATGATATTAATAAATTAAATGATATGGATAAACAACCTGAATTTAATGATAATTTTTTAATTTCAATGGATAATAAACCACGTAAAAATGTACAAATATTGAAAAGTTCATTAATTGCGAATGCAGCATTAGGCAATAAAGATTATAAATGGGAAAAATATATTAAATATCGTATTGGATTATTTATTGATTGGGAAAATAACTATAATAATCAATATAATAATCCACATAAGAGACCACATGATGAGGGTGATAATGATAATAATAATAATAATAATAATAATAATAATAATAATGATGATGATGGTAACACAAGAGGTGTTGATTTTTATAAGAAAAGTATTACATGTGCGATGATCACTAATTTGCAAAATGTTAATTACAGTAAGACTGTTCCCTTAAATAGTACACCATTTACATTAAAACCAATAAAGAAATTGAAAATCAATGATAACAATAACGATAATAATAGTATAGTATACACAGATATTCATTCCAGTACAGTTGGTACCATAATGAGTAATAATTCATCTTTTGCAACTGTGGATACAACCACTCCAACTCCAACTCCGACGGTAACACCTCCAGTTCTTTCTACAACAATAAATGATGACGAATTTGTCGATGACAGCGAAGGTTGAGATTAAACGGGCTCGAACCACTTGCCCGTTGCGGAACACACTCTTTCCGTTTTCGGACACCCGTCTATCCCGTCTTCTCAATTACACTTCCCAATGGAGTAAATCATTCCTTTCAAAACATAACGTACCGCATTTAAAAACACCCCCCGTTGCAAATTGCAATTTGCAAAAATCAACGTTCCAGTATACACATTTCCCCGCGGCAAACAGGGGACGGTGTCATGCACGTCTGTTCTCGACATAAGGGGACACTTATGTCTTGCGGTGTCCGTAACGGGCAATTCGGGGGGAGATGCTCCTCGAATCTATGCTGCAAACAGTATTAATTACTGTTTTTGCAACAGTCTGCGTGTCCTAAAGGGGAAACGTGATTGATATAGGGAGTAATTATAATTAAAGTTATTTATAGTTTAAAATTAAATTTAATGTGTCTATTAATAATTGTGGAATTTTATAATGTACAATTTATACTTAATTTGTACTGAAAACATTCTGCTTTTTTACTCAATTGGGGTTGTTTATTATTTTTAGATACGTTACAGTACTGGAAAATTATTACAACAATGTTGATTGGAGTATTATGATAATTGGGTTGTTTTCTTACAAAGTGGAAAATTTGCAGTTTTCCAACTGTAATAATAGTAATAAGGATGGACAAATGCATAGTTTGCGTTTTGTTGAGTGGGGGAACTTAAGGAGTAATTCGATCTAATTTTGAAAATATTACATTTTCTTGACATATAAAAACCATTCATTTTATTGATGTTTTTATTGTCAGAATTTTAATCTTTCTCTCTTTCTCTCTTTCTTTTTTAACTTATTTATTCTATTCTCTTATTCATTTACAAAAAATATCATAAAAATTTAAGACATTGAACAAATATCAATAGTTTTAAGTATACTCAAATTAATTAAATTCAAATTAAAAAAATTTTTTTACACACAAGCAAACTTATTCACTATCACAATCGCTATAATGAAATTCAGTTTATTTTTATTATTAACAAGTTTAATTTGTAATGTTAATGGTCAATTCACTAACTCTTCTCTACCAATTTCAACTTCTGTGGTTACATCAACCACTTTGATCCCACCATCACCACCACCAGTTAATGTGACCACTGCTACTTCATTAACTACAAGAACTGATACTCTAACAGTATTAACCACTTTCTGTCCAACTCCAACTACTATAACCACTAATGGTGTCACAATTACTGTCACACAACCAACTACTTTAACAATTACTAATTGTCCATGTATTGTCACTTCAGTTGGTCCAGTAACACCAACAACAACAAGAACTATTGTCAGCACTACTTCCACTACACAAACACCAATTGTAGTGATTTCTACAACTACTTCTCCAATTACAAGAACTACTTCAAGTGTCACTACTCCACCAACTGTAATCGTGGAAAGTACTAGTACTAGTTCCGTTGTGACTACTGCAACTCCTGTCACTAAATCAACTTCAACACATTCTGTCGTAGTAAATACTACTAATATGGGTAACATTTTACAAATTAATCAAATTAATAAATTATTAACACTATTATTTTGCTTTTTATAATTGATTGTTTTTTAGTTTAAATACCCTAGTTTTTTTCGATTGCTTCTTTTAAAACTAATGTAATTGAGTGTATTTTTTTTTAACTCAATGTTTTTATCTATCTTCCTTTTTAAAGTTCTGTCATTTATTCTGTTTTTTTTTTTACATTTTTCCAATTTACTCCTTTCAAACTTATTTTAAAGTTTAAGGAACCTTTATATTATGTATAGCTTATATATATGTATATTTTCCCCTTTTTGTCTTCGACCGTCTTTTATTTTTTGTTTATTTCTATATCGGTCTATTGAGTTCTTATTATTTCATTTATAATCCTTAATAAATGAAATTACAATTTTTAATTGAATATCTATATTATTTTTACTCTCTATATCATTTCTTTCTTATATTTATATATCCCTTTAATTACAATATATTTATATGTAATCGTAACCATTCATCTCTATCAGTGACATTTATCATCACTATTTTTTGTTCTTGTTGATATTTTAATAATATCTCCTTCCTTGTTAATAATAACATCGCAAAGGCTAATAAATGTGAACAACAACATTTATTAATTCGGAAATATCTTTGTTTATTTAAACTATATCCATTTAATTGTCCAAATGAATCATTAGAAAATTTATCTATTTCATTTATCTCATATAGTAAAATATCTTTAATATCTTTCTTTTGATTATTTGATTTTTCATTACTATCATCATCATCATCATCATCATCATCAATACATTTTAACATCATCTCACAATATTCTTGACAAGAACAATTCCAATGTTGAATATCAACATAAATAATAGAATCATTATCATTATCATCATCAGCATCATCAAAATAATTACCATTAATATCATTTTTTTCATTATTAATATCTTTAACAATTAATCTATATTGTAAAGAATCATCCCATTGAACTAAGGGATTTAAATAAAACCAATTAATTGCATCATAAACATCTAATTGCCATAAATAAATAAACATATTATGTGATTCTAATATTGATATAGCTTTAATTATTAAATCATTGGGGAAATAATAATAAAGAAATGATAATATATCTGGATTCATTTCATCATTATGGTTTTTATTATTATTATTATTATCATTACTCTTGTTCTTATTTTTATTCTTTTCAATAGTTGGGAATAATTTGTTTAACGTTTCTTGTATGTTCAAAGTCATGTGCTTATTACTGGCCCTGTTTAAATTCTTTATTTCTCTCTTTCTTTAATTTTAAATATTTAAATTTATTTGTCCCATATTAAATTCATAATTTTACAATTACATATACACATAAACATACACACACACACACATATATATATCTTCTCATCCACACACACAACTGAAAAGTGATTAAATTTAATTAAAAAAGATGGCTTTATTTAAATACACAAGAACACAATTAGAAATATTTAGATTCTCATTCTGTTTGTTAGCACCCATTGCAGTAATGTATTATATTGGTACTAATACTGATAAAAAATTAAATGTACCTGGATTTTGGCCAGATCCAGAAACATTAAATAAGATACCAAAGGAACGTTATGAAATTAAAGCTGAATTAGCTAGAATGGAGAAGGAAAGATTATTAAAAAAATTAAATTATGAACGTCAATTAGCCAAAGAATTAAATATTGATAATTTAAATGAAAGGAAACAAGAAATTATTCAAGAATGGGAACAAAGAGATAAAGATAAAGATAATGATAATGAAATTAATAATTAATTTAATTTTTAAATGAATTTGCTTTGTTGTATTTTGTTTTTGTGTTTTAAATATTCTTCTTTTATATACAAATAATTAATATATTCATTTAATAACAAATATATATTTAACGAATTTAATAATAATATGATTTATTGTTGTGCATTTTCTTCTTCTTCCATAGGATTATAAATATTCTTAGATAATAATCTATTTAATTCAGATTTAATATAATCAACTTTTGATGGATCCACTAATAAATGCGTTTCATCTAATTCCTCTAATATAATATCATTTCTATTGGAATCAATCTGTAAAATTAATGTTCTAATACTGGGATCACACTGTAATAATGCACCTTTACGAGCTCGAGGCATATTTTATTGGATATTGTTTTTATTTACAAATGTTTAATCACAATATTGTATGTTTTTAATATAATTAAAAATTATTTTACAATTTGAAATTTAATTAATAGACATTGAAATAAACCATAATTTTACAATAAATAAATAAAAAAAAAATATTTCAAAGAAATAGATACTTATAATGAATGATTCCAATGAAATTGACTCTACGGATGATGACAATTCTAGTGTTATAACCACTGATACAACAGAGAGTCAACAAGAACCACCAATTTTAAATTATTCAAGAATAACTCAAAAATTACCAAAGACTTGCTTTCAAAGAGATTCAATTTCATCAATTCAATTAACTGATAATTTCTTTATACTGGGGACACATAACGGTATTTTATATTTTACTGATATTGAATTCAATATTTTACATACTTTAAAATGTCATAGATCCACAATTATGAATATTTTCATTAACAATACTAATTTCGCAACAGCATCATTGGATGGTACAGTGGTCATTGGTGAATTAAATGATCCAACAAATAATTTAATGGCTTATGATTTTAAGAGACCATTGAATTCTGTGGTGTTAGATGATGATTATCAAAATAATAAGACATTTATTTCTGGTGGTATGGCCGGTGAAATTATTTTATCACAAAGAAATTGGCTCGGTAATAGATTAGATATTAATTTATCTAGAGAAAATGTTGGAATAATTCAAGGTATATTTAAATTAGATTCAATTATTTTCTGGATGAATGATAATGGTATTACATTTATTGATATTGTCACGAAGAAAGAATTATTAAATATTAATTTAACGGATCCGGTTATGCTTACCAATATTCAATTGTTGAAACCACATGTCCATTATCCAGAGACGGATAGAATTATTATAGCATGGGGGAATCAAATTTGGTTATTTAAAATTTCTGTCACTAAAAAGGCAACAAATAACTCAAATAATAATTTGGGTTCAATTATTTCAAGTGCAGCATCAAGTTTAAGAGGAACCCCTGATGTAAAGATTGAACTGGAACATACTTTTACCATCTCTATGCTTATTGCCGGTATTGCATCATTTAAAGATGATCAATTATTATGTTTGGGTTATGATATACCTGAAATTGATAATGACAGTGAAAATGAAGAATCACAAGATGAAGATAAAATTGAATTTAATAAAAAACCATCTGATTTGAAATTGAAATCGTGTCCACCAGAATTAAGAATTTATGATATGATTACTGAGGACGAAATAAGTAATGATGAAGTTGTGGTGAAAAATTATAAAGATTTATCATTGAATGATTATCATCTAAGTAAATATATTTCCAAGAATTCAACTCCGAAATATTATTTAATATCTGCTACTGATTGTATTTTGGTGCAAGAATTTTCATTAAATGATCATTATCAGTGGTATTTAAGTCATAATAATTTCTTGAAAGCTTGGGATATTGCTAAATATTTAGATATACCTATTGAAAAAAGAATAGATATTGGTTTAGAATACTTAAATGATGAAATGGAAAGTGGTAATTGGAATTTAATTGGTAGTTCCATTACAAGAATTTTTCAACCATTAAAGATAGACTGTCAAAATTATTTCAATAATAATGATAGTAACGATACAAATTATGATAATAGTAACGAAGATAATAATAATGAAGATAATGATGACCTCAATAAATTAGTGATTCATCAATGGCAAAATGTGCTATTGAAATGTATCAACAGCGGTCATATTAATAATAATTTAATTGAAAATATTCCTAATGATGTCGTATTCAATAATATAGTATATGACAGTATCCTAGAATTCCTTTTGAAACAATCTAATTATATCGATTTTGAAAAATATTTACAAAAGTGGGATAATAAATTATATTCATCTTTAACCATGGAGACGGTATTAAAGAGGGAAATTGATAAAGTTTCAGATAGTAACACTAAATCATTCTTGAGAAAACAATTAATCTATATATACCTTCAAGAAAAGCAATTTATTAAAGCAGTTAATCATATGATTGAAAATGATGATCCAAGAACTAACGAACTTCTTTTACAACACGACGAACTAATTACACAAATCAAGGATAAATTAATTAAAATTATTTTACTACCATTTGAAGGCGACCCTCGTAATATTGCCAAACTAAATCAAGATAAAGTTGATTTAATATTTAATAAATCTATGAAATTAATTTTGAGATGTACCAAATATTTCCCTCTAAGTGACATTATTAACCTATTCCACGAAACTGGTAGCCATCTTGATAAATTGTTATTATACACTTTGGAATTTATTGGCAATATCGACAAGAAAATAATAACACCTTATGAGGATGAATTAATCAGATTATATTCAGATTGTGATCCAACCAAACTTTTAGGATTTTTAAAGAATAATAACAATTATCATGTGGAAAATGCCATTGATATTTGTAAATCTAAAGCTGGCCTTTATTATGAACTTATTTATCTTTGGGGTCGTATTGGTGAATCTAAAAAAGCATTAACCATAATTATTGATGAATTCAATGACCCAGATATGGCAATTGAATATGTTAAAAGTTGGGGGGACGATGAATTATGGGATTTTATTATTACTTATACAATTGATAAAGCAAATTTTATCAAAGCATTATTGAAAAATTATGAACTTTTAGGTGATAGGTACAACATTGTCATTGAAGGTATTAGTGATGACACTAAAATAAGCGAATTTCAAGAAATTATTATTAATACACTAAACGAGACATTGTTGAATTCAAATGTTAAGAAAAACATTTTTCATATAATTGATGATGAAACTAGGTCTCTTGCTAAGGAATACTTAGAGATTAGAGATAAGGGAAGAATTTTTGTGCCCGAACCCCAATAATCATAAAAATAAAATAAATACAAAAGAATAAATTACACTATATTGCATATATTAAATCCATTTATAATTATTAATATTATATATGCAAATAATTCCAGTTCTAAAGAAAATTTAAAATCATTAAATTGTCATTTTTAAAATTATAAATAGTACTTAGTATATATTATATTATAAATATGTAAACATGTCGATTATTTTTTACTCTATTTTATTTTAATCTTAAGGTTTATTAGAAAAATGCGGTTTCATCCTTTAAATTAAGATCAACAATGTTTTGATCATTAGTAGTTGGAAGTAAAGTACTTGTTGTGGATGAAGGTTGTATTATTTCGTTATTAATATTTTTCATTCTAGTATTATGAACTTCTTTTTTACTTTTCTTTATCGTCTTTAACACATTAGTATACGTCATTTTCAATTCGTTAACACAGGTCTTGGATAATTTCAATTCGTTCAATTCAGTAAATTTGATAACATTGCTTAAAGATTTGGCAATGTCAATATTTGTTTGTAATGTGTTATTTGTGTAATTTGAACGATCACTTACAATATTAGACGGGATACCTGAATACGAAGCCGATGAAAGGTCTGTATTAGATGACTTTTTGAAAAATGAATTAATCAATTGATCATCATAATTAGTAGAACCCGGAATAACAGGTAATGGTTGTTCCACATCGCTTGGAGATGAAAAATCCTTATTGTTATTATCCGAATGGTGTGAAGGGTGTGAATGTTGGGACTGATGTGATTGGTGCGAATGGTGCGAATGGTGTGAATTCACGGTATTCATAGTTTCGCATGTATTGTTAGTAGGAATATTGTCATTTGGACTTGTATGTGAACTTGACATCGAATTAACAACACTGGAATGAGAGCTAAAATTATTTGCTTGATTTTGAACATCTGCAGAATCTGGACTGATATTTGTGTTTGGAAATAAATCATTGGATTGTAGATCCTCAAAAAAACTTTTAAAATAATCATTTGAATTAATATCTTCCAAACTTGGCATATTAGTCTTGTTATCTATATATAAACTTGGTTTATCAATTAAAGTACTTAGATTTAAGATACCATTATTGTTATCAAAGCGGTCTACCAAAAGTTTATCTAGTGCATCATTCAATGAAGTATTATTATTAATATTATTATTTGGATTATTATCAGTATTTACAGTCGCAGTAGTATCAAAATGACCACCCAAGTCGAAGCCAATTTCAGTATTGTTTATCTTATCTGGTAAACCGGGTGAAAAATGGGAAATATCCTTTGGAAAATTATTAAAATTAAAGGTACTATTAACATTACCGATGTTGTTATTGATATTAACTTTACCAATATTGGTAACTGGCGAGTTGTCAATATTGTTGATATCAGGAATAATATTTCCAGGTAATGTAATTTTAATATTATCCGCTATGTTATTATTTTCATCAGAATGAACTAATAATTCATCTAATGCAAGTTGTGAAACATTGGTACTGTTTAATACACTACCCGCATAACAATTATTTTCAGGTTCAATATCGTCTACAATTGAACTTTCAATTAACTCTTCTGTACTTAAAAAATTAGTATTTTTATTTTCCATATTTAAATCCAATAACATATCAGATTCCCATTCCTTTATACAGTGGAATTCTTTACACAATATATTTAATTGTGACTCCAAAATTTCATTTTTCTTAAATGCCATTGAAATATTTTCATTTAAATAAATCATCTCTGGGGGAATGATACCTGAACTCTTCCAATTAGCCTTAATAGTATCTGCTGGAATGGAATCCCAAGCTCTCTTGATAAATTTAAATGCATTAGACATTGTCAATTGACTTTGTTCAAAACTAATATAAAATTTTTTACCGATTTTTTGTTCAATTTTTCTTTGTAATTTGATTAAAGCTTGGTATTGTTGAATTCTGTAACGTGTTTTAAATTCATCTAAGACCCCCCAATTAAATGGTAAAAATCTGGAATTTGATGAAGTGTATATTAAAGTAATATTCTGTAATTGCAAATTAACAATTCTATGCGAACATGAGTCATCCAATACTAATACAACTTTTCTATTATCGGCGACTAGTCTTTTATCCCATCTTACTAACCAATTATGGAATAAACTACTTGTCAACCAAGATTTTCTGTTACTATGATACGATATTTCAAATTTCTTAGCCATCTTAGTTCCTAATTGTGATAAACTTACAGGATCTAGCGGATCTTCTGGAAAATAATTTCTAAAACTTCTGTATGAATTGTACTTACCCACAACCAATGGTTTGATTTTCTCAGAACCATCTAAATTAGAACATAACATCACTGTGGCAACTTCAATTCTTCTTTGAATAGCACTTTCACTATACTGTTCATAATCTAAAGGTAAATTATACGCTAAGAAAGTTTCATCTAATGTAAATAAATTATGTGGTGGTATATTTGCCAATATCCTCTTTAATTGTGATCTTTCTTCAAAAGTCCAAATTTTTGGGGTCTTAGGCATTTGCTTATCTAATAATGAGATATTAATATCTAATTTAGCTAAGAAATTAGAAATCCATTTGTAACTAAAGGAACCATTACCATCTCTTTGATCTGCAGGAATCTTATGCCAAACAGATTGGGCTGTATCTTGAATAATCAATGATGAAATGGGGATACCATTCCACAAACTTTGTGATATCCATTCTTGTAAAATTTTCCTCACCAATGGATTATTTGCCTTTCTGACTCTATTACCAATTTTTTCATGTTCCTTTGTGTTCATATAAATGGCCTTTCTAGCTAATAATCTAGATATTGTACCTTGTGACGGGATCTTGTCTAATTGGAAACTATCATAGGCCCATTTAGCTAACTCTAATTGAGTCCACTTGGGATGCCTCTCTGCCATAAGGCAAATGTTATATCTTTGTTCGATGGAAAGCATGTTTTGTAGATTTGTTTATTATGCTGTTTAATATATTTTCCCCTGTAAGTAAAATGTATGGTATATGGTTGTGAACCTAATGCAAAAGTTTAAATAATGCGTAATACAACTTAATCTAGCAATTACACACTTTAAGAATGAAATTTATTTCGAAGTAAATTTAAATTATATCTTAATCAACGTAGTCAAAAAATATCGCAAAAAAGATTTTAAGACAACGAAAACCTAAAGTAAAAACACGTATTTTGTCCCTATAAAATACTCTATAGTGCAATATACAATTAAACACGCCTAACGACTTTATATCTGCTTCAATACTAACCTGGAAGCAACAGATGTATAATGTGTTTGTCAATGACAGTGGAATAATTTCACAATTTAAATTTTAATGAAAACGAAAAATGAAAAATTTTCAACCATCACCACAGTGAACACAAAGAACATGACACACAGGAAATTACAACAGGAAGTGGATAAAGTGTTCAAGAAGATCAATGAAGGTATTGATGTGTTTGATACTTATTATGAGAGACATGAAAGTTGTACTAATAACCCCTCACAGAAGGAAAAATTGGAAGCTGATTTGAAAAGAGAAGTGAAAAAGCTGCAGAGACTCAGAGAACAAATCAAATCATGGCAAAGTTCGCCTGATATCAAGGATAAGGACTCTTTGCTGGAGTATAGACGACGCGTAGAGATCTCTATGGAGCAATATAAAGTTGTAGAGAAGGCCTCTAAAGAGAAAGCGTATTCCAACATAAGTCTGAAGAGGACTGAAGTTCTAGATCCAGAAGAGAAAGAACGTATAGACATAGAAAATTTTCTTTCGCAAAGCATTGAAGAATTGAGTAGGCAGTATGAATCTGTCGAGGTAGAAATTGATCGTTTACAATTACTTAATAAGAAGAGGAAAACACATAGCTTGGCCAATGAACAAAAAATTACAAAATTACAAAATTTACAATTGAGATATAGATGGCACCAACAACAAATTGAATTGGCGTTGAGATTGATCGCTAATGAAGAATTGAGCCCGAAGGAAGTCCTGGAGATTAAAGATGACATCACATATTTTGTAGAATCAAACCAAGATGATGATTTTATAGAAGATGAGACAATTTATGACACTTTAGATTTGTTGTCTAATGAGGCAATTGCTCATGAAGTTTCGCAGTACTATGCTAATCAAAAGATAGATGATGATAAGGAGAAAGCTGAGGCAGAGAGCAAATTGAGTAGTAGTACGAAATCAACTTCAGTATCAATGGAAGACTCATCTAAATTATCCAAGAAGGAATTAAGAAGACTGGAGAGGGAAGCCAAGAAAGCTGCCAAATTAGCCGCCAAGAATGCTGCCGCATTAACTGCTTCCCAAGGCCCAACGATAACGATTAAGATGTCAACAAGAGCTTTAAGTCCGGTGGATGATGGACGTAAAAACCAGATAGATGCTAATGAAACAACGAATATAGACAATTCATCAATAATGTCTAATACAACGACAGAGACGAATAATATCGCAACACCATCACCTAACTTGAAAAAAATTAATACTTCATCCATCAAAGAGACTACTAAAGCAACATCAACATCCACACCGATTAAAAGCACTAGTGATTTCAATGAAAATCCATTAGGTTCAAATCTAGTACATACTCATATTCACTCAGGTTTAAATAATGTTACTGGGACAACAATATTAAAGCCTGCTACGATCCCCGCTAAACCCGTTGGTGATATTAAATGGGCTGATGCAGCAGCTCAAAGTATAAAGAAGGATGAGGTTAACAAAACAATATTAAAGCAAATAGAAATCGGACAATCAACAACAGCATCAACACCGTTACAACCAATATCCAAATTAACATCTCCAAATACAACTCCAAGAGATTTAACACCTTCATTATTAAATAATATTACTAAGAGCGATGCATCTGAATTATTGAATTCATTGAATGAGTCAACAAACGGTACCAAATCCACAGCTGCTAATGCTGCCGCGATATTGGCCGCAGGTGCAGCTGCAGTAACGCAAAACAATCAACAATTTCATAAAGCTCATTCTCCGATGGTCAAAGAAGATGAGATTAAAGAATCACCACTTACTGATAATAATGAAGTTCTATTAGAAAAGAAACCTTTAGCTGAACTTGTTGAAATTAAAAAAGACGAACAACTTGCCATTGACCATAATGATGAAGATCTTTCTGATTTTGATGAACATCTCTTCGATTATCCAAATGATGACATAATAGAAAATGAGCCAACTAGTGAAATATTGACGTCCGATGTACTTTCAAAGAGAGCTGACTCATACAATTTATTAAAGGCGAAATTTAGCGAAGATTTAGAATTATTAAGTATACCAAATGGTATTAATGAATTCATCTTAAAATATGAAATAAATCAAAATAAGCTATATGAAAATAATGGTAAATTGGGTGGTTATAGGCATAGTATAGATATGTGTCAAATTACTAGACTAGATAATGTGCCTGCTGGTGTCAATCCCCCAAATCCATTAGATGCCTTTAGATCAACACAACAATGGGATTCAGTGAAATCAAATATTATTAATAATGATGCAAACGAAAATAATATGGATGATATCCTAGATAAATTTAGAGATCTAGAAATGTTTAGTCTTTTTTATAATTATTATTTTGCCATATTGCCCATTGAGAAGAAGATTGCATTTGAAATTTTAAAATCAAAAAATTGGCAATTAAGTGTTAATGAAAATATGTGGTTTTTAAGACAAGGTGATGTTAAAGTACAACAGGAAACATTTGAACTTGCTGATTATAAGATATTCAAATTAGATGATTGGTCAGTGATAGATAAAATTAATTTCAGATTAGATTATTCACTTTTGAAATTTCCACAATTTTCAATAAATAATAATCTTAGTGCTAATGCTACCATTGACAATATTAATAATGATAATAGTTCTATTGTGGAAAATTATGATGAAAAATCGTCACCACAACGTGAATTAAGCCACGGTCAACAGTTATTACAACAGTTAAATGCTTCTAAACAATAATTCGGTGTACCATAATTCTGTATGTTTCTTTCCGTCACTTTCTTTTTCTTTATCTCTTTATATTTTAACATAATGAACATACTTTTTTTCTATTTTGTTTATTCTTTATATTTATAACATTAATCATTTATTAACAACAGATGAGAAGATTTTTGATCATAATTTAATTAGATTAATTAGTAAGTCCCAAACTAAAAAAATCTAATTAACTGATACATTTATTAATCGAAATAATATTGAAATTTCTTTTCAAAATTTTGTGTAATTACATTTACTTAAATTAATATATAAGATACAATAGACAGTATATATACTTTTTAGTTTAAATGTATTAAAAATATGCCACCTCTCATAATACTAAAAACAATGACCATAAAAACCCAGTTACTAAAGCGGAACCCTTAGCAAACCACCAGGCATGTTGTAAAGTGAATGGACACAATGAAAAATTCCATGACCAAAGTTTAGTTAATTGATTAAAATGACCAGTTAATAACCCAGAATTACCAAAAAATTCACCCATCATAGATCTCACGGTAATTTCTTGTAAGGCAAATTCAGCATAAGGTAATGGCTTACGACTTGCAATCCAACTATCATTAATCCTATTATATACGACTTCGCAACCTTCATGATCATGACCCACTAAGATCATACCAGATTTACCATTATTAAAAATAGCATTAAACACTTTATTGGTTGATTCTTGACTAATATGATTTTGTGATCTCAATAAATGTGTTTTATATGGTTCCTTTTCATAATCTTCTGGATAATATCTAAATTGATTAGCATCTACACAAAGAGAATCATCTTTATAAAATGGTGCATGAGTTAAAAGAATAGTACTACCTTGAAAATTTCTTTCTTGTAATTTATCAATAAAATTCCAAGTATAATTCAAGAATTCTGGTTGTAATGCTGGACCATCTAATAATAAATTATTCATAACCACAATTCTCCAGGCTTTATCAGTATCATTATTATATTCAATCCAAAAATTATCTTTACCAAAAATTTCATTAAATCTAGCTAAATGTTGATAGGTGACATCACCAGAATAACCAGTATCATGATTACCAGTTAAATTAATGAAAAGAAAATCATCTACTTTATTGATATCATCCCATTTATCCACATCATTATAACCAAATTGCCAAGTCCCCTCTTGTAATTCTTTATTGAAATTTCCCCCCCATTCTTGCCAAGGTGTCATATATTGGCCTTGATCATCATGGTGTTTCTCCTTGATTTTTTTAATTTCTGTAGAGTCTCTATGGAAAATTCTTTCAGTGTATCTAATTGTTCTATTAAAGAATTCTGAATCACCGATCCATTGTGATGAGAAAAGGTCACCTAAAACAGCCACATGAGTTGGATTTAATCTTTTCTTCATTGTGTTGTAAATGTGACCTAAGTAATGATCGTTACCGTATATGTCTAAACGTGTTCTGTATGGCGTTGATTTCCAAATACCTTTGATTTGTGGATCACCAAATACCAAAAAATGAATATCGTCTATAGCGTCTTTGTTGGTGGTGTCATTAGAAGGAGTGAACCAGTTTAATTTGACATCTTGCCAGTAATTAACTAAAAATTTAGACCAAGTTATTTCGTTACTGTGGAATATATTGTCAATGGGAGTAAAATCATTGTCGTTGTCATTGTTGAACGATTTCCATGAACATTGTTGTGGATGGAAAGATGGATATGTAAAGATATAAACATTACTTAGCAATGCTAGTATTGTGGTAACGATGGCAATCTTCTTTACCGTACGCGAAAGCATTGTCTGTGTATTTTGTGGGTGTTTGTGAATTAAAGATGCAATTGTAAATCTGTAAACAAAAATATAAAATAATTAAATCCGTTTAAAACCGAAACGAAATGGAAAGTCTTTACTATATAAACAATGTATATAAGGCATACTTATATATATCTATATGTGATATATCTAAATATTATTGACATATTTATCTAAATTATGTAAAATATAATCCACATCCAAATTAATATCATCTTGTTTCTTCAACAATACATCATACAAATCGCCTACTTTATCCCAACAAACAGGTAAATCCACCGATACAAAGTTGCTCCATCCACGTAAATAAATATACAAAGCTGAACCGGCCACTAAAAGCACCAAAAATCTCTTTAGGATTCTTACAATTGAATTAACAAATTGTAAAAATACGTAAATGGACACGATGGCAATAACGTAAAGGAAGATTGTTGGATATAAATTAGCAAATTTCTCAATTACTGGGATAGATAATTGTAAAAGGATAATCACAGTGTTAATTGACTGTATGATTAGTTGCGTAGCCCAATGGACTATAGTTGTTTCATTTAACATTTTTGATATTTATCGAGTTTGTGTGTTAAACAACTAAATAAATGAATAAAATAAATGAGTTTGTATGTATTTTTCGATTTTGTGTACTAAAAAGGAAATAACGTGTTTATGCTCAAGTAAAGCCTGTTGTTGGAACTTACCATTTCTGGAGTCCCGTTTTAGTGTTTAGTATCTGAATATATGTGTCACGAATACCCAATGCTCAACTTTATTAATTTATCTCTTATTTTTTATATATACTTTATAGAACTAATCTATTACCAATTCTCTGAAAACACTATTATATTATAACTTAAGATGTAATAGTAATACAGGAATACGACAAATTTAATTAACATTCACGACCAAATACTACCGACCTTTACTTACCCAACACAATCTATTATTTGATGTAAAGTTTACAAATTACATAGTGTCAATACTTCTAACAACTTCAAGAAACTCATTACCACTAAGGGTGAACTGGAATCCTTAGAAGAATATGTGCATAAATCAAAGCCACAACTGGAACATCCGGGTTCCAAAAGTGTCAAATCTAGTACAAAGTTAAAGAAAACGACCAGATTGACATTTAAAAACCGAGATAAAACCAATACCTCTGGCAGCCTCCATTAGCTGACATAGATAAAATATTCTTAATTGGACCTGAGGGTGATAGAACAGTTATCAAAACATCACACTATCTTCATAACCTCAATACTAGTGAATCTGATATTTAATCGAAAGAAACACCAAATACACCATCAAAGAGTTATGGGACTGAAGAAATTCACTTAAAATTTCCCCTGACACAAATTATAGAATTAATAAAATATACTCACCTAACCGTATCCATAATATTATCGACCAATCTGATCTAGAACATATTGGGATACATTTTGATCTACACAACCTGAGTCTAGACAATGATAATGGGCACGAAATAAGTTTATGGGAAACATATGACGACCACATGTACATCCTATATTACAACTTGGTGCTCAGTTTTGAAAACTTCTACCGATATTGACCCTAATACTTGAAAAATCTCAGTACTTACAATCCCTAATATCAAATAAATTACAATCCAATAATATCGAACTACAATCAAGACTCTTATCCATGCTATATTTAAATAAGGTCAAAAAAACAAAGTAATGATTGAGATATTGAATAGTAGTCAACCATTATCTGATGTTTACAAAATGAATAATATCAAACTAAAAACATACAAGAGTGGAATATCTGTACAGCAGGAACTATAACTAATAAAATAAGCAGGAACTGAAATCAAGGTAGAAAAAATAACGATATATTTACACATCCAAAAACAACACAGTAATAGAAATTGTTAATCAAGTAAAAAAATTTTGATCACCAATATGACAAACAGAAATATCAACGTTTTAATATGTTTATTAGTACCTTTTAATTTTTCTTTAACATATACATTTTCATATAATCATGAGCTATATATTTTAGAATCCTAGTATCACTTTTACAAATGATATAAACAGTATTAAATTTACTCACTGTTACTATTAATAAATTTGTTTCTAAAGAACATTTCGAAAACAAGATTGTTTGAAAACGGAGGTTCCATTACATCCGTGGATTTAGCCTTTCTATTCAAGAAGTGTTTAAACTCAGCAGCAATAATAAATAAACTCTATGTAATTTACCTTAAAGGGTTGGTTGGTTTCTAGAAACGGCTGATGCAACGAACTCCGAATTTGTTATTTTCGGATAAAATTATTTTTCCTCGGAGAAAAATTGTTTTTTGACAGAAAATTAAACTTTATAGAGACTTTAATTTTTTTAATATCTCCTCTTTACTATTGAAACAAATTCAAGCACTTCTCACTAGCTCTTAAGTATTTCACTGTATAGAAAAAGTATACTTTAATAATACAATGGATCCAAATGATTTGGTTTTAATTGAAAATAATGAATGTTTACAAAAATTAACTTCTAATTTGGTTGCAAAAACTCTATTACTATAAAGATACATTTAAATCCCCCCCTTCTGTTGCATCAACATTTTCACATGTATCTTTTGTACCTTTGAAATATTCTAACATATATTTATAAAATGAACTAAAAATTTTATTATAATATTTTTTCTTTATATTAATTTTGATTTTTCTAGATCAACAAATAATTGTATCAAAATCACGACTTGTTAAACCTTTACATCTTTTATAGACTTTGTTTCAAGTTTTAGATCGTTTCCTTTATAAAGCTGATTTGATCATATAAATGTCTTTGTAACTTTATCCTCTCTACATTGTAACAATATTATATAACTGTAGAAGAATCAGTAATATATTATAAAATATTAATTTATTTAAGTTAAATATCTGTTGTGGTTCATTTTGACTTGTTAACAATGAAATTCATTCTTTTCAACAGTCAATATTGAAGTTACTGTTTCTTTTTTTTTTTTTATTTGAAGTAAAAATATTAACCATACATCCATTCATTTATTCTACTATTATTAACAATTTGTCATGAAGTTTACTTGTAATGAAAAATTCTTTTTTAACACTAATTTTGTATTGTTTAACTTTAAATTAAATGATTATATTATTTAAATTGATAAGATATAAATAGATAGAGATAAATATTTTTGTGTTTTTATTAATTAATTAATTAATTTAATATATATTAAAGAGACATTAAACATTATTTTAAAATGATTAATCTTTATTTTCATCTGTTTCAGTTAAATAATTTTGCAATAATTCAGTTGATTTTTCAAAAAATTGTAATTGTGCCTTAACTAATTGATTTAAATTAACATTAATATTTGATTGTTCAATAACATCTTGCATAACAATAGTTGCATTTTCAGTAACTTGAGCAAATTGATCTTCTAATGATTCCATTTGAACCCTTAATGAAGCTTCCTTTTCTGGTTTAGCGTTTAAAAGATTTGTTCTAGCGATATCATATTGTAATCTTTTATTATAAACATCTTTTCTAACTTGCATAGCTCTAGCGATATTATTATTTAAATTATCTCTTATCTTTTTATTAACTTTAGTATTAATTAAAGTATCTTGTTGAATTCTTAATGAACCAATTTCAGTTTGTAAATTACTAAATTGTAATAAATTTTTCACTAAATTTGTATCATTTGGTGATTGATTTGATGTTGTAGCGGCATTAATCAATTCTGTTGAATTTAATGCAACTTTCCCTAAAGCATAATTTAAAGTCATTGGTTCTTTGGATGGTTGTGGTGTAATTAAGACATTTTGTGCCTCTTGAGCAGATGAAACTTGTGATAATTCAGTAATCTTATTGACGACATTATTTGATAAATCATTTACAGAATCCTTAATATATTTTGGATAATCATATGATTCATTTTCATAAATTGATGTAATTTGTAAAAAATGTTCATTAATTAATTTAATTGTATCAATTTTTTTCTCTAATTCTAAATATTCTTGTGGTAATTGTGAGATATCAGTCACTTGACCTAATTTTTCTTGTACAATTCTTTGTGTAGATTGTGCAATTTGAGGTAAATCTCTAGAGATTTCTTGCGTCTTTTGAGTAACAGTAGTAGATAATTCTTCAAATTTCTTAGTTAAGTTTTCAGTATTGAAAAAACTGAATGACATATTGCTGTAATGTTGTTTTTGTTGTTGTTGTTGTTGTTGTTGTAAGAGAATAAGGAAAAGATTGAAAATAAATTTATTTTGAAAGAAGGAGGCACGTGCGGTGTCCGGGCAACCGCATCGTTTTTTCACTGTTTCTAATTATAGTCACCATTTATATTTGCATTTATATTTAAAGTGGCACTTACAGTCGTGCTTACAGTTGTACTTACACCAGTAACATGCTATTACACAAGACTACACACACGATATACAGATGTATACCGTACAGATATTTTTACACACACACTTTGGCAAAATCGAGATCTTACAACGTGCATGCACTCAATAACAACACAAACATCAACAAGAACGGCAACAACGTCTACACTTCAATTCTATCCAAATTAGGTTTCGCCAACCATTACAAAATAAGAAACAATATGGAACTAATGATCCAGGATCTGTCACAAAGAAATGTACCCCTGGAATTATTCCCCCTCTTAACACAATACAAGACACCATTAACCACGAACGAGGAATATATCTTCAGTGTCAAGATAATTAATCTTATCCTAAGTTACACTTGTAAACAAATCAATTTAATTCAAAAATTACCATATATCGCAGTTTTGAACCCTAAGATACAATCTACACATCAATTATATTTAAAGACTTTACAATCATTATTATCGTTAAATTATCCATACGATATGTATGACTCTATAAAGATGAATAACATATTACAACAATTCCTTTTGGATCATGAAGATACATTATTGTCTCTATCACAGGGCCTACAGGAAGTCAATAACGATAATCACATTACACAACATGAAATTTTTAATTTTTTGAATAAACATTTAACAATAAGGACATGTATGAAAATGTTAGCCACACATTATATTCAATTAATGTGTCAAGATCAGAATTCATCTCGGGAACAAATAGGTATTATTCATAAAAATATACCCATTGCAACTATGATAAAGCAAAATTTCGATTTCGTTTCTGATTTATGTAATTTGAAATATGATACTTTACAATTACCACAATTAAAGATTGAAAATGGGTTGGAAATTAATTTCACATTTGTACCTATTGTCTTAGAGTATGTTATTACTGAAATTTTGAAAAATTCTATGAGGGCCACTATTGAAAATACTAATAATCAAAATAATATTCATGGTAATAAGAAAAAGCAAATAACTGTTAATATTTGGAAAAATTATGATAATGAATTAACAATTAAAATTTCTGATAATGGTGGTGGTATACCATTAGATATCGAGGATAAGATTTTTAATTATTCATACACTTCCACAAATCATAATTCAATTAATGATATAGATATTAATATTGATAACGATAATGAAATTGGTTCCAGCAATATGATCACTACTGATATGGAATCTAATGATGATGAAACAACAAAAAATATTGCAGGTATGGGATTTGGTTTACCCTTATGTCAAGTTTATTTAAAATTATTCCAAAGTAATTTAAATATACAAAACCTTTGGGGGGTTGGTACTGATGTATATATTAATTTGAAGAGTTGTGGTAATAAGGTATTCAATAACAATTAAACAATACAACACTGCAAGTATTTATTCACTATAATAATAGTAATTTCATAAATCATTCCACAGGTGCTTATTGATATTTTCCGGGTGCATTGCTTTTTATTTTTCAAATATTTAAAAAAAAAATAACCAAAAATTTTCATTTTTATTTCTTTATTGTTAAAATTGTAAGCCAAATAAGATAGTTAGTTATCTACACCAATATTTCAATATGCTCATCTCTTTAATTGTTGTAGTAGTTTTCATTACTGCTGGGTTACAATATCCAATTATTTGTAAAGTATTGAAATCCTTAGATAAAAATAACAATATCGAAGAAAATTTTTCAAATGAAAAGGAAAAATCTTCAAATTTAAACACTACAATGGAATATCAAAAATTTATTAAACTAAATGAATATCAAGAAGTACCCCTTATTGAAAAAAAATCATTTACAAATGATACAGCATTATATACTTTCCAATTACCAAATGAAAAATATGTTCTTGGTATTGATGTAGGTCAACATATTACAGTTAAATTAAATTTAGATGATGAAAAATTCGTTATTAGATCATATACACCAGTATCTATCGATGCTGATTGTCAAGGGTTTTTCCAATTATTAGTAAAGACTTATCCTAATGGTACTGTCTCTAAGATGTTCGGTAATTTACAAATTGGTGAAACTATTAATATTTCTGGTCCAGTGGGTAATTATCATTATACTTTAAAAGATAATAAATTTAATGAAATTGGTATGATTTCTGGTGGGTCAGGTATTACACCAATGTATCAAATAATGAAAGCAATTTATTTAAATCCTAATGATACTACTAAAATTTCATTAATTTTTGGTGCTACTAATCCAAATGAATTATTCTTAAAGAATGAAATTGATCAAATGATTAAAGAAAGACCAAATCAATTTAAAGTTTATTATACTGTTGATAATTTACCAGAAGATGGTAATTGGGATGGTAATGTGGGTAATATCACTAAGGAAATTATGGAATCACAATTAAATAAAAATCCAACAACTGATAAAGTTCAATTATTATTATGTGGTCCACCAAGAATGGTATCATTAACTAGAAAATGGGCAGTTCAAATGGGGTACACTAAAGGTGCACGTGTCTCTAATATGGATGATCAAATTTTTGTATTTTAATCTAATTCAATCCAATTTAATATAAACTTTATATAGAATAATAATATGTAATATTAACAATAATAACAAACAATAAAATAAATTATTCCAAAACAAAAAATATTTTTCCTCGGAATTTCAAAAATTTCTGGTAAAAAAAAAAAATGCAATCAATTTATTTAAAATTTACAATTGTTTGAAGAATATACTTAAAGTGGAAGAGATTAATTGACAACAACAACAACAACAAGAAAATGACATCTGTACCAGTGAAAAAAGCATTGAATGCATTATTAAAGGATCCACAAAATTTAGTTTGTGCAGATTGTCATTCACAACAACATCCACGTTGGGCTTCTTGGTCATTAGGTGTCTTTATTTGTATTAAATGTGCTGGTATTCATAGATCATTGGGGACACATATTTCAAAAGTTAAATCAGTTGATTTAGATACTTGGAAAGAGGAGAATTTAATGATGTTAATTAAATTACAAAATAATGTTAATGCAAATAAATATTATGAAAATTTATTAGATATTAATCAAATGGATAAATTAAATAAATTATTATTAGATACTAATAAATTACAAAATTTTATTAAAAATAAATATGAATATAAGAAATGGATTAAAAATGATTCAAATATTAATAATTTTACAAAATTAAATAGTGTTAATTCCAATAATGTTGATTTATTATCTGGTACTAATATCAATAACGATACTATAAAGAAACCAACCATTGTAAATAATATGAATTTAACAAACAATAATAGTAGTAGTAATATTAGTTTAATATCAAATAATTCTGCAGTAACAACTTCTACAACTAATACTCATACTAATAGTCAAAATAATAGTGTACCAATTAATCAAAATAATAATAGACCAGATTTAAAGAAATCAATTTTATCATTATATTCTAAACCAGCATCTAATTCTACACCAATGATGTCTACTTTCAACAGTACAACTAATACCAATACCAATATCAATAATAATAATAATATTTATGCTAATAATAATATTTATGCTAATAATAATATTTATGCTAATAATAATATGCAAAATAATTTTAATAATATTAGCAACAATAGTAACAATAATGTTAATAATTCTACTGTATCATTGGATGATAATGAATTATTTAAGAATGTATGGCAATAAATATATTTAATTCAAATATATATTCAATCAACCCATGAATAATATTTAAATATAATAAATTGTAATTAATGTAATATAAAATAACAAAAATTAATAATAAATTATTTATTTTCATTTATTTAATCTATAAAAAACATTTTATATCTTTTCTTTGTCTTATTATGAATATAAATGTATAATACACCGACACAGATATAAATTGTTAAAAATAAATTAAAATCACTATCAATCATTCCAATATAAAAGATAATTCTTTTAAATATCAAGACAATACTTTTAAATATCAAAACAATTATAAAATAATAAATCAATTTTTAATTCTTTTTTTTTGTAACTGTTTAAAATAATAAATTAATATTAAAATTTGTATAATTAAAATTTAAAGAATAATTAAATTTAATTGGTTCAAAATAACAAATGTCAAAAAAACGTAAATCAATTACCGCATTGGGCGACCCCGAATTGAAAATTATAGTAATAAACTAATTGGAGAATATATTATCTTTACACATAAATTATATAATAATTGTATATTGGGTTAAATTAAATTACCATTATATGTTTAAATTAATTTAATTTAAATTGGAAAGGTGGGAAGAAAAACATTTAAGAAAATTTTTTTTTGTTTCTTGTATTGTCAATTTAAATTTAAATTTATTTTTTATGTGTTTTTTTTTTAATGTTTTTATTTTAAAATGTTTAAATATTTATCGGTTATTTCTATTGTACATTATGATCGTTTCTTTTTTGTCGTTATAGTGGTGATGGTGATGACAGTAGTAAATGTTTTTTTTTTTTTTTTTTTTTTTTTTTTTTTTTT
>JAJLYE010000007.1:93900-113121 GCA_030571715.1 Grigorovia jiainica (nom. inval.) | reverse complement strand
ATTTTTTTTTTAAATTTTTTTTTTTTTTTTTTTTTTTTCCATCAATTGAAGATTTAAAGAAAAAGAGAATTAATTTTGTTCATTAATTTCATTAGCAAATGGATTCTTAAAATCTTTAAATAAATAATTTTGATTATTTTCATTTATATTGAAAAATCTATCATTTTTATAATCAATTTCTAAATCATTTAATAATTCAGAATCAAAATTTGTTTTCAATTTATTAATATCTTTATTATTATTATTTAATAATGTTTTATCTTTTTTATTAATATTATTATTAATAAACCAAAAACTGTTATCATTATCATTATTATTATCATTATCATTATTATTATCATTATTGTCATTAAATTCATTAAATAAATTATTTGAATCATTTTTTAAACAAAATAATTCACTTGCTGTATCATCAATATCAATATTATTATCATTAATAGTATCATCATCAACATCAGTTAATAAATCATCTAAATATTTTGAATTAATTTTAAATTCGTTATTAATAAAATTATTATTATTATTAAATGTATTTTTGTTTTTATTTGATATAATATCATCAGTACTTGTATTTTTATCAATACCACCTAATTCATTTGCTAAATTATAATATCTATTATTATTATTATTAATATTGGATTTACTATTATTATTATTTTTCTTCAATGGTAATGAATCAATACTAGCGTTATTACTTTTTGATAAAATATTATTTGAAATATTATTATTATTATTATTATTAATATTATTATTATTAATAATTAAATTTTTAGTATTTTTAGCAGTTGTATTGAAAAAATTATTTGTATCAAAATTATTATTAATTGAATTAAAATTATTATTAATATTTGAATTAAAATTATTAATTGAATTAAAATTATCAATTGTATCAAATTCAATTTCCTTTAAATAATCATTTAAATTAAAATTTTTAGTGATAAATTTATTAGTTGAATTAAAATTATTTGATATTGAATTAATATTTATTATTATGTTATTATTATTATTATTATTATTCTTTACAGGTGTAGTGTTATGATTTTTATTATTTTTATTTGAATTTGAAATAAAATTTTTATTTGTAATAATATCTCTTTCATGTAAAATTAATTTTGTCTTAAAATTATTACCATTATTATTTTCCCAAAATTCTAAATTATTAAATTGATCAAAAGTTTGATAATGAATACAAAATTGTAAATTATTTTCAATTAAATTATTGTTATTGGTTTTGTTATTGTTATTGTTATTGTTGTTAATTTTTTTCATCATTTTTAATTAAATTTAATAAATTATGAATTTTAAATTCGAAAACGTCAAAATTAGATAAATTACTATCAATAATTGGTAATGAAATATATTGTGCTTTAACTTCATTAAAAGTTAACCAATCATTTAAAGTATATCTAATATAAATTAATTTATTAAAATAAAAATTTTTCACTAAAATTTTCCCCCAAATGAAAAAATCATTTAAATTATTATATGTTTTCCTTTTCTCTAATTTTAAATTTTGTAAAATAATATTATTAAAATTTGAATTATTTAATTTATTATAAATATTTAATTTTAAATCATCATTTTTGAAAAATTTATCATTACAATTTAAAATTGAGAAATTAAAATCATAAAAACCATCTTGTATATTATCATATTTGATATTGTTGTTGTTGTTCGTGGTGTTGTTAGTGTTGTTAGTGTTATTATTATTTTTACCTAATAAAATTTTTTTATCATGAATAATTTCCACTTCACCATAATCATTAATTAATCTTCTTAATGGTTTTGGATTATCGAAATTAATTTTTGTAATAATATCAGCCTCAGTATTTGATATACTAACTCTAGTGGGACATTCATCTCTAGAGTACATTTTCACTGGTAAAACTTCATCAAAATGAACAGATTTAGATCTTTTATGATGTCTTTTACTATTATTATTATTGTTATCTTTTTTATCAGATTTTAAATTACTTTTCAATTTTAATGAATTTGATGGTAATGATTTTGATCTTACCGGTATATATTTATTCATATTTGTATTTAATTTAATTAAATCTATATCATGATTATCCTTTGAGTATTGATCTAATCTTCTTGGTTTAGTTAAATAATTTAATGATTTCGTATTATTAAAAATTGGATCATTAACAGAATATTGTTTTGTTGGTGAAATTAAAAAATCATTTTCGTTATTGTTGTTATCATTCATTATATTTGAGTTGTTGTTGTTGTTGTTGTTGTTGTTGTTGTTGGTGTTGTTGTTATTAGTAGTTGTTGTACTACGCATAACACTATTTTGTCTACTTGTATTAATATACATTTTGAAAAATGGAAAGAAAACAAAATAAAATTTATATATTACTAACAAAAAACAGAAAAAAAAAATGGTAATTTTCCGTGTTGCTTAATTCCCCTTTTTAATTAGTATTTGAATTAAATGGTTGAATAATAATTGAAAAAAGTTGATGCAATTAGTATGAAATGCAAATGTATGTAATGTACAGAATAAATATATGCACAATTACAATATAATAAAATGAGTTAAAAATAAAGACAACTATAATCAATTATCCAGTCACTAAACAACGTTATCAGTACGACTGTTCCTTTTCCACATCAAATAATTTTTCCCACAAAACCACAACATATATATAATTTCCATATAATTTCCACCACCCCCAACAACACGCAGCAAATTACAAAAAAACAGATTTCAAATCTTAAATTTACACTTCCCCCTGACAATTTCCACAAATTCCGAATAAAATTTAAATTAGAACAAGCCGCCCGTGTTCCGAGACATGCCGTTTTGGGTAACCCGGGACTTGTGGCTCCACGCCGGCGTTTCCCGATGCGGACACGTCGGCAGATGTCGTTAGGGGAGGCGCTGTACGGGGTTTGTGTGGGCAGCGAAGAAAGGGAAGGAGAAGAGTCAGATTTGTTGTTAGTGGTTAAATTAATTGCTGTTTGTGATAAATCGATGCCTTGGATTTGTTCTTAAATTGTGGGGGTGGTGCGTGGTATTGTTGCTCCTTTTGGAAATGGATGAATGCGGTAATTGGTCAGATACAGATTCGTTTTTAAGTATTTTAATTGGGTTTCTATTGTTAATTAATTGTTTTATGTGGACAAGAAAGAACAATACAATTTGGATCTGGGTTGTATGGTTTTAAAATTTGAGAATTTGTTATAAACAGTTGTTGTTGGTTTTGATGACAATACATTTCGTTTATCAAAATTAAATACTCAAGTTCAAATACAATATTAATTGATTATTTGAAAATATTAAAATTTGTTATCTGCATTTTCCTAATTTAATGAAATATTATTTGTTGGTATATTAGAATGTATATTTATTATGCTTATTTAATTATTTAATTGTTTCTTTCTTTCTTTTTTTTTTTGTTGTTATTTATATATATTAAAATTTATATTAATAATATAAATTTTTTATGCACTTATTCGGGGTTAATGGTTTTTGGTTTCTTTCTAAAATTTATTTTTCCAATCACATTGAAAAACTTAAATCTTCGAAATCCGATTTCTTTTATTTCTCGTAGTTTATTTGTGGATCTGTTTAACCCCCTTTTTTTTTCTTTAACGATTAAAAAGAAAAAAAATGGCAAGTTTTTTTCCTAATTATTGTTTCTATATTTATTTTAGTCTTTATTTTTGTGAGTTAATTGACTTTTTATTAAGTAATGTGTAACATCATTTGATATTCTTTTCTTTTTATCATATAATGATAATATGTAAACATGTTTTGGTTTTTAATTTCAATTATTATAATATTTTACATGGTAATCAATGACGTATTGGAATTTTTTTTTTCAAATTTAAGTTCTTTTAATATTCAATTTTTCAATATTTAAATTAATAATCATTATTAACATCATCTAAATCAAATTTATACATCTTTACTGAACCAGCTTCATCACCAGTGAAAAATTCTGAATCACCAATATCTACACATGCAATTGGTGATATTTTTTTATCACAACTACCATTATTACTGTTACCATTACTATTAGAATTATTATTAGAATTATTATTTTCATTATTAATATCATCATTTTGTAATTTTTTACCATGAAATGTATGTATACATTGACCACTTTGTAAATCCCAAACTTTAATACAACCATCATGTGAACCACTTATTATTCTAAAATTATCAGCGGCAATATCCCAAACACCTTCAACATGACCAAAATGTGTTCTAATACATTTACCTGTTTTAACATCCCATAATTTAATTGTATTATCTAATGAACATGATAATAAATGTGTAGGGTATGGTATATTTTCATCTAATTTATTATTATTTATATTATCATTATCATTATCATGTTCATTATTTTCATTATTAGTATTATCATTAGTATTTTCATCATTAGTATTTTCAATTGATGGTAAATCAATAACTAAATTATCAATATCAATTATCGTTAAAGGTAAAACTTTTTGTACTTGACCAACATGACCAGTAAAAATTTTAAGACATGTATTTGTTCTAATATCCCACATTCTAATTGTTGTATCATCACTACAACTATAACAAGTAAATGATTTGGGATGTAATTTAACACCATTAACCCATTCAGTATGACCTCTTAATGTATAACAAGTTCTTGATTCTACATGCCAAACTTTAACTGTTTTATCTGCACTACCACTAACAATTATTTTCTTATATGAATCTACTGACATAACTGAATCACTATGACCTCTATACGTTGATATACATTGACCATTAATATAATTCCAAACTCTAATTGTCTTATCTAATGAACCCGTAATCAATTTTTGACCATCGAAAAATAATGTCTTGACACCACCTTCATGACCATTTAATCTTCTAATTAAATTACCAGTAAATAAATCCCAAATGGCAATTGTAGAATCATATGAACCAGTAAATAAAAATCTAAAATTAAATTTTAATGTTAATATACCATCCATATGACCTTTAAATTCCTTTATATTACAATTACCTTTCCTCCAATTTAATTCCACTTTAAAACGATCTCTATAAATTATTTTCCAGGGATTCATTGGTGTTAATATATTACTTTTGATATTTTTGATACTATTATTATTATTATTATTTGATATTATATTTATCTTTTCTTGTGGATTTGAATTTGAATTTGCACTGTTATTGTTATTATTTTGTTTACCTTTAATTAATTTTGCTCTATTTTTCATATGTAATAATGGTAACCCCCATCCACAATTCGGACATTTTCTATCAATATGTTGTTGACATAAATGATACCAAACTTTATCATTATCAGCTAAAATTTTCCAATTACGACAAACCATTGTTGCTTGACATAATGATTCACAATCTAAATAAGATAAAATTTTTAATGATAATTCCATAGGTAAAAAACTTATAAAATCAATTTTAATCATTGATTTTAATTGTTGTGATATGTATGATAATTGTGGGAAACAACTTGATGATAATATACCATCTAATATTATTTTCCTTAATTTATCATTGGAATTATTATATTTGGATATAATATGATGAATATCACTTTGTTCAATTAAATTTAATTTTGATATATTATTATTAAATTTATTTATACGCTCTTTATCTTGTTTAAAGCAAGATATATGTGTTACATTGGATTGTATTTCTGGATTATGTCTATAACAAAATTTATTAAAATTAAATTTTGGTATATCAATAATTGGTGGATCAAAATTTTTTTTTATTCTTTTATTTTTTTTGTTATTATTATTTTGTGTTAGAGTGTTATTATTAGTGTTATCGTTATCATCTTCATCTTCATCATTAACAATATTTAAGTTATTATTATTATTATTATTATTAGTAATATGATTGAAATTTCTTTTCAGATTGTTGTTATTGTTATTATTATTATCTTGATTATTAATAAAATCAGACATAATATAAATTAAATTTGTCAGTCAGTTATATTTATATTTGTGAATAGTTAGTTAATAATAATGTATTTAATTAAAAAATTAAAAATTGCAATCAATATATTAAATATTAAATTAGATATTGAAAAAGTTTAAAAAACTAAAAAATATAAAAAAGGTGTATGAAAAAAAAAGTAAATAATAATATTATAATTAAATATAATATTTTATTTGAATGAAATTTTGAAATAATGAATATTAAAAGAAAATAAAGGTTGTTATATGATATAAATTGTCTTTTGTAAAATCAAATATAAATGGGAAAAAAAAACAAAAAACAGTATTAATAATACAGAATATAATAATAAATCAATATCAGATATAATATTATAATATAAATATAATATAATTATTAGTATAAATTTGATATAAAGATAAATAATTACAATAATTACAGTAATAATTACAGTAATAAGCAATTTGAATTGAGAATTTTATTTTTTTATTCTTGAAAGATAAACGGGAAATTGTGGCTTCGTTTGGGTAAATTGCCGTATTGAAACGGCACGTGACGCGGGCAGCCGCTCGGCACAACTGTGGAGACGGAAGCGGAAGCGGAGGCGGAACGGGCACGTGACAACAAACACAGGCACGTGACTAGCACATGGCACTGAACACAGACACGTGGCACAAACACGGATCCGATCTTGTGAATTTCCAAAACGCCGAATGCCCAAAAGGGAAACGCATCAATTAATTTTGACTCCGAAACTAAAACAATAACGTTAAAATGTACCCGTGGGGTAATTATAATATATAATATATAATAATTAAATTGTTTAATAATTAAATTTTTTACTGCAAAATTGTTTACTGCAAACTTGTTTACTACAAACGTGTACAGTCTTCAATTTAATTCATAACAGATTCTTTACAGACAGAGATACACGTGTGCTCTCTAAGATTGTATGATAGCCACGTGGACACCGTTTATTTACATTCACATTAACATTAATCTTGACAATTATTATATTTAAATTTATCAGTTTTGATTAAATAAATCAAATATAACAAACAATTATTACAACTGTATAACCAAAAACATAATCTAATTGTTAATTATTAATTTTTTTAACCAATTAAATTAATCGTGATCAAAATAAATAATCTTATTTTTTAATTTTTAAAAAAAATTGCCGCTTTAAGTTCTTCCTCTGTTTTTTAATATTAGATTTTTATTTTTTTTACAAAAATATAAATAACAAATTTAACTCTACTCAATAATTAAATTAAATTTATTGATTCCAAAAAAATTATCATTACTTCAATAACAAAAAACAAATTTATTCTCTTAAACAATCCTCGGCAAAAATGAAATTTGCTGATAGATTAAACGAATCAGCTATTGCTGAATGGAGAGATAAATATATTGATTATAAATTAGGTAAAAAAAAATTAAAATATCAATATTCAAAATTTCCTAAGGATCCAACTATAACAAATAATAATAATAATAATATTAATATTAATAATAATGATTATATTGATTTAATTAAAAGAAGGAAATTTAAAAATAAAAATAAAAATAATAAAAATAAAAATAGGGTCTCATCATTGGATAGTAGTTATAAATCATCTAATAATTTATCACAATCTCCAACAGATAAAAATTTAAATAATAATATTGATTTAAATTCAGATTTAGATTTAGATTTAGATATTGAAAATAATATTAATATCAATAATAATTTACCAAATATTTATAATGATTATTTAGATGATGAGGATGAAGATGATGATGATGAAGATTTTAATAATCCAGATGAGAATAACGTCATTCCTTTAATTGATATTAATTCAAATGATTATAATAATTTCAATTTTAATAATCATAATAATAATCATTTAAATGTTAATAATAACAATTTAAGTGAAGATGATGTCAGTGATTATAATTTTAATAAAAATTATAACTCTTATCAAAAGAGAGCAATTAATGATTTTATTGAAGATTGGTTAATCGCTGAAGAATTAACTAAATGTAATGGATTTTATCATTATTTATTAGATGAATGTAAAAAAAAATATTTTATTCTTTATTCACAATTACAATTTTATAAAGTTCAAAAAATGAATAATCAATTAACTTTTATTAATAATAATAATAATAATAACAATAATATTGACACTGATGATATCATTGATAATAGTAATAATAATAATAGAAATAACAGTAATAACAGTAACAATCCAAACAATCTTAACCCACCAATCTTAGCAGATGATGAATCATCAATGTTTTTACCGGCTAAATCAAATAATAGTGAAGTTTATGGTACAATATCAAATGTATCAAATAATAATAATAATAAAAATAATAAAAATAAATCAGATAAATGGGAAAATTTTAAATTCATCTTAAAGGAAAATGATTTATTACCATCTTGGCCAGATAATAAAAGATTTCAAAAAATGATTAAATTAAGAAATATTAATAATAATACTTTCGATTATTTAAGTAATAGTGATATGGAAACAATTAATAGTAATCATAATATTATTAATAATAATATTCCAAGTAATAATATTCATGTTAATTCAGTTAAGGAAACTTTCGCTTATGATAAATTAGCAATGAGTACTAATATTTCATTAAAGGAAGCACAAAGATTATTAGGTGATGCTATTTTAGAATTTTATCTTTTTTTACAAATGGTTAAAACTTATAGAGATACAAATGTTACCGGTTTTAGGAAAATGGTGAAAAAATTTGATAAAACTTTACAAACAAAGGAAGTAGATAAATTTATGAGATATTGTAAAGAAAATTATGCAATCTTTAAACATGTTACAGCTAGTATTCAATTATTAACAAAACAAATGGAATTAACTTCATCAAATCATCCAACACCTGATGTTAAAGTGGATAATCCAAAGGATGATCCAATTATTTGGTGGGAAAATCAAATTAAAAATTGGTTTACAATTGATTTAACAAATTCACCCACTGAATCTAAAAAAAATACACAAACTTTGAAAAAATTAATGATTCAATATACTTTATCAGCACAAATGATTCATAGAAATAATAGATCCATTATTCAAATGACAATTGCTGGTTTATTCGTTGGTATAGCATTATCAATCTTTGTCTATACTTTACATCTATCATTCTTCTCATCACAAACATCATATACACATAAAATTTTATTCCCCCTATGGAGTGGTTGGTATATGGCATTATTAATGCTTGTATTATTTCAAGTTAATTGCTTCATTTGGTATAAGACATCAATTAATTATAGATTTATTATGCTTGGTGAAATTAGAGTGAAAAATGGTTCTAAATTATTTAATAACGATTTCGCAACAACTGGTATTTCTTTACAATTATATGCATTAGGGTTTTTCATCTTATGGTGTGCTATTTGTGCTGGTTTAAGTTTTAAATTAGGTCAATTAATGCCTTGGTCATACGTTTGTATTATTGGAACAATTATCTTATATGTTTTACCAGGTAAGACAATACCATATTGGGATAAGATTGTTGAGACAAGAAAATGGTTAATTATTAGATCAATAAGATTAATATTTTCTGGTTTTTATCCAGTAGATTTCGTGGATTTCTTCCTTGGTGATATCATTTCATCATTAACTTATTCATTATCTGATATTGCAATGTTTGGTTGCTTAACAACAAGTGGTGAAAGAGGTCAATGTAGTTCATCACATTTGAAAAGTATGGGTATCATTGCTTGTTTCCCCAGTGGGTGGAGAATGTTACAATGTTTAAGAAGATATGCTGATTCAGCGGATGCTTTTCCTCATTTAGTTAACGCAATTAAATATGGTCTTGGTGTAGCTTATAATGTTACATTATGTATTTATAGATTATCTAATCATGCCCCGGCAAAAAGATCTCCATTTATTATATTTGCAGCATTTAATGCTATTGCAACATCCACTTGGGATTTAGTCATAGATTGGTCTTTATTTCAACCTTCAAAACATAATTGGTTCCTTAGAAATGATTTATATTTAGCGGGTAATAAAAATTGGAAAACTGGTACTTATGATACTAAGAGGAAGGCACTTTATTATGCTGCTATGGTTTGGGATGTGGTAATTAGATTCCAATGGATCGTTTATGCTGTTGCACCATCCACAATTCAACAAAGTGCCACTACATCATTCGTATTGGCATTATTAGAAGTTATTAGAAGATTTGTTTGGGTTATTTTCCGTGTAGAGAATGAACATGTCGCTAATGTTCAATTATTTAAAGTTAGTGCAGATGCTCCATTACCATACCCAGTGATGTATGATCATAATATAGAAATGGAATTAAGTGATTCTTATGATTTGGGTTCAAGAAGATCTACTAAATCATCTATATTTAGTGATAATTATTTATCAAGTTCTCATATGGAGGAACCATCAAATGCTTATCATTCAATGATTAGAAGAAGAGCTTCCATGTTTAATGATTTAGCTAGACAAATTTCTAGGGCACATGTGGCAGATTTTGAAAGACCACCTAAAGTTTTCTCTCATGTTGATGATGTTCAAGATAATAGTGATAGTGAATCTGATCATTAATTCGTCATAAAATTTTGGGAAGATATTTTTAAAATTTTAGTATTTGTAAATATGTTTATAAAAATATATTATATATTTTCAATTAATTTTAAATATATAAATTTAAATATTAATTTTTTTAATTAATTAAATGAGAGTAAGTTAAACGTTAGAAAATTCTCTAACTTTGGCATAACTTGGTGGATGCATGGCACGATATATCGATTTTGCGGCCCAAACAGGGAAAACTGATAAAAGTAAAATTAATAATAAACCACCATAGAATTTTAATGTAACGAAATAACTTAATAAGAAATACTCACTCAAAAATGGTACAGAAACAATATAAAGGGCAAATGTGGCAACTTGTGTAATTACCATAGTCTTATTCCATGTATTAATCTCTAATGCTACCATAATTAATTCATTGAAAATAAGTGCAGTGAAACTTATGGCAACCATCTTAGTGAAAAATTCTGGTAATACACTTGTGAAGGCTTGAGAAAATAATTGAATTACACAACCTTGATAAACAGATAATGCACACCAAACGAAAAATGTCTTATATGAAAGACTCTTACCTTCCGTTAAATCCTTATATAATTCAGGATATGTCTTAGTTAACGATTCTTCAATATCATGATCTAAAGTTAATGAAAATACCGGGGCCATGGTATAACAAGTTGCGTAACCAACCATTAACCAACCTTGATATAATGCAATTGGTTCAAATTGAGAACAAATGGAAAATACCACTTGACAAATCGCAATTACTAAACCTCTGTGCATAACAAATTGTGCCAATTTAGCAGATCTTTTATAAGAATTTCTACCATGCCATAATAATAATTCAGTCAAATAACAAAATTGGGTAATTGAAAAGTCTGCCGCTAAGGATGCTTGTTTACCTTCTTTACCAACAATACCAACACCAACATCAGCAGACTGAATCATACTGACATCATTACCACCATCACCGATACAACAAACTCTTTTACCTGTTATTCCACGAATATTTAAAGCAATATCAGCCTTTTGTTGTGGTGTACAACGACATGCAATAACTGTTGGTAAACGTAAGGCAATACCAAAAAATTCATTACGATAATATTTTAAATACATACCTAAAGATTCACCATCAATTAATAAACATGCACTTGTATTAATTTTTAAATACTCTAAATGATTTAATGCACCTTCTGGTTTATTTACATGTGTGATAATATGTACATATTGACCTCTTGAAATTAATTTAGCACTAATAGAAACACATCTTGCAGTTTCAACTTTATCACCAGTTAGCATCCAGATTTTAATACCAGCATTTCTTAAAAGTTCGATAGATGATTTAACATCTTTTTGTAATTTATCTTCCACACCAGTTAAACCTAGTAATTCTAAATCATGTTCTAAATATTTAGTAATAACGTTAGCCATTTCTTGATCACGATTCAACATTGAAAGAGAAGCGTCTTGGTAATCTTTTTGAAATTGTTCATAAATTTTCTTGGATAATGGTTTACGTGCAATAACTAAAGTTCTTAAACCTTCACGAGCCATGTTTGCAGTTTCTTCTTCTAACCAATCATTACTGACAACAATTTTACTCATAACTGTATCAGCACCCTTTTGTAAGAACCAATAATTGTCATGTTGTTTATCATATACAATAATACCCATTCTCTTGGAATCAGAATTAAACGGAAAGACTTGTAAGATATCGTAATTTAAAGTAGAATCTGAATCGTTATGCAACAAAGTAATGGAATGACGGTCTCTTTTAAATAATGATAACCCAACACTTTCAGTATACTTGACAATAGCGATTTCATCAGGTGATGCGGCTTGATAAGTTAATTCATCATCTTCGAAAGTTGGTGTAACATTATGACAAATAGCTAAAGTTGTAATCATATCACGAACTCTCGAACCAATATCTCTTCTGGAGACAGTTGGATTAGTTGCATTTGTTACTTTGGTGTCCTTGCCTATATCGTTGACATAGCCGATAACAATATCATCAGTTTCATTGGTGTATGAAACTGTACCTAAATGAATTTTCTTCAATTGCATATCATTTTGTGTTAATGTACCTGTCTTATCACTTAATAGGTATTCAATACGCCCTAAATCTTCTGGGATTGTACTTGTTCTGACAACGGTCTCGGGAATGTTGTCATCATGTTCAATTTGGTGAGCATAAACAGACTTAGCTAAATCTAGATTAACACGTAATGACACAGGAATAATAGTGGAGAATAAAATTAAATATCTCATAACATCTACATACCAATCGTCATTATGAACACCAGCAAATAAAACCAACACCATAGACATGACAAATACAGACGCACAAAGTACTTTTGATATGCTATTAATTTCTAATTCTAACAACCCAGTCTTTACAGTGGCTACAGTAGTATTCATTGCTTGTCTTGTATCTTTACCAGTATATATTACACAACCAATACAAAACCCGGTAGATGCAATAACAGTATTCGCCCAAAGAGTGTTATCAATATTTAATGCATTTGAACTTGAGTCTTTGTAAGTAATTTTCCCCAAGAATGAATGGATTGATTTTTCAGGAGCTGATGCAGTAATACTAATCTTATTCAATAAGTCATTTTCATTTAAAGTTTGTGATAGGGGACATGCAATTCTTAGTTTCCAATCAGTTTCACCATCCAATTGGTCAGTCTTAATAAATGATTCACCGCTAGATTCACTTGATTGTAAAAGAACTAAATCTGCTGGTACTCTATCACCTTTTTGTAATTTAATTAAATCACCAACTTTTAAATCTTTACTTGGTACAGATTTATTTTGATTTAAGACATGGTATAATTCATTGTTTGATTCTTTATCACGTCTTCTTCTTTGAATATCATCCATTGCCTCTTTGGACATTGTTACCGTAAGAACAAATGCTAGTGGTACGATGTATGAGGATAAATAACCGATTCTTAATGCTGGAATTGCTTGTGATAAAGCCACGATAAGAAAATATAAATTAAAGAAGAATTTAAATTGTTCGTATAATAGAGTTGGTACAAAGGTTACTGCATTATATTTAGCGTTTGAAACTTCATTAGTTGGATATTTCTTTTTATCATAAACAGGAGTTGTAGATGGATAAATTTCACGTTCAATATGATTTTCATTTAATGAAATTGACGAATTATTAGAATGTAGTCTCCAGCCTGTTGTAGAGGTTCTTAAAGATATAAAATTTGTAAATTTAGTTAATAAATTTGTTTGTGAACTTGATGGTGAAAGTAGATAATTACCATTTTCGTTATTATTTACCATGGGAAACTCATTGTTCGGATTATCGCTATTTAAAAGAGGAAATGTGTCGTTGTTTTTACCCTTTTTATCATTATTTATCGATTGCATTTCAAACAGCTCTCTAGTGTTTAATTTTTTCAAATCATTTGAATTATTTAAATTGTTTTTACTTAGTGAATTACGTTGATTGTTGTCAATTTCTAAATTATCCAATGCCTCATCAAATGAATTATCAAATTGGAAATCGAACGAATCCAGACTTGATCTATTCTCCAAATTGAATTCATTTGGATTGTTATTATTATTGTTGTTATAATTATTATTCATTTTCAATGAGAGTTAGTCTCGATGTATAATATTTTGATATTTTATGTAAAAAATGTCTTTGAAGGTCACGTACAGACACACAACCACTCTAAGACTATTATAACCCTTACTAAAACTGTTAAACTGTTCCTAAAAGAAAACAAATTAAATCAAAACATTTTGAAAAAACGCGGCGTTTTTCTTTTTTATTCAGTTTATACACTATTAAACTATATATTTGCTACAGAATATAAATCTACAGTATGAATGGTACTACACAGTATTGTGGTACATTGGATCTCTTAAATTTACTCAAGTACCAATTACGTGTCTCCCATGCAGAAACACTAAGACTTACGACGATCCAGATTTCGGGCCATATTAATTCATGACAATACATCGTAAAGGTTAAATAAATAATAATTTCATCCATATAATGAGGACAACAAACATATTGGAAGAGACCGTCTTTAGGCAATGTATACTTCACTAATTTCGATAAAATTTTATGATTCTGATATTGATCCACTGATGCCAGTATGAAAAAAATTGTAGAAAACCATTGAGGTTCACTAAAAACTTGATCTTGATACAATTTGATATTTAAAAGTAAATGGAAAGTGGTATAAAACCATATACCTACCACGTAATGTGACCAAGACATCCTTGAACGTGGTGTGTATACTGATATGTATAAAGTTTCATATAATCTTCTTATGGAATGGAATAGTATGCACCATAATATGAAAAATCTATAATTATAATATAATGAAATACTGGTTAATATGGTAGAAAGAATATAAAAATGACTAAAATTAGACTTGGGAACAGTAAAATTCATTACCGTGTACCATAAATTATTTGAATTTCTGGAAGATTTACCATGTTTATGCAATGTCTTGCCATATTGTAAGAAATTTGGTAAATACAATTTAGCTATAACGAGTGATATTAGACCTAGACAAAATGACAATCTGTAAGTCATTATTAACCACCATGGCCATGATACCCTCATGATAAAATCAGTAGCAGCGATTAGCTTGGACCACATTGCCACTTAAAGTGTATAGATACTGGTTAATATTTACGATGACATAAAACAGGTTATTGAATTGAATAAAATACTGTTTTTTGAAAATCTCCATATTATTTGGTTTACTTTAATTTTACATTAATATGATAATTATAATTCTACAGACGTGTGTATTTAATAATATTTACTTATATTTATTTGTTTATTTTATTTTATTTTATTTTATTTTAATAATATATATGCTAAATTGTACTAACGACCGAATCTTTTAATTTCAAAAGGTCTAATAATGCAATAAGTAATTGTTGCCCAAGAGGCACCTAATTCAAATCCTATATCACCACCATAATCACCAATTAAACGGCCAATTTCACCAACCCAATATGTTTGATCCATACCTAATGCAACACCAAATGCACCAACAATTAATGCAGAGGTACCAGCAATACCAATTGGTAAACGACTTTTATCATTCCAATCTTCGATATTGTAACCTTTAAAACCCTTTCTAAAAATAAAATGTTCCGGAAGGGCAATAGCTGTATAAATGGCAAGATAATAACCAATAGAGTTCATAAAATTTTCCATAAACCCAGCAAAATAATAACAAGCAGCAATGGCAATACCTAAAGTAGCTGCATTACCAGCCATTGTCCAAACAACTCTTGGAATCTTAGCAAATGGTTCCCACATTGATTGTGCTGAAAGGGCAATAGTATACATATTTGGAACATTATTAGCAATTGTAGATAATGCTAAAAGAACACAACAGAATGCACCAAATCCATGTAATGAATCTGGAACTAAGATAGCGTATGTAACACCACCCATAGCATTTTGATCATAGTAAGCTTGCCAAGTTTCATTATTTAAAGCGGCACAAGCGGCAGCGGCACCAATAATCATAGTAAAGAATAATGGGAATGCTAACCCAGCGACTAAGTAAAAGAAAATTTTATATTTGTTAGTTTCACGAGGCATATAGACAGTATAATCAGATGCGTAAGTAGTCCAACCAGTAGCGAAACCGAATACTGCAGAACCAAATGAAAGAACATCACCGGCGACAGTTGGACCTTCATTCCATGGACCACCAGTAAAATTACCAGAAATTTTTAAACGTGCAATAATCACTAAGAAAACAGCAAAATTTGGTACCCAAGACCATTTTTCATAAGCATGAATAACATTATAACCGAAAAATGTCACTAAGACGGTACCACCAATAATAACCATACAAGCGGCCCATAGAGGAATTCTATGTTCAGAATTAACCATATTTAATAATTGTGCAGATGAAACAGTGTTAACGACCCCCCAACCGACACATGCAATAACATTGATTAATGCGAAAATTCTAGCGGTAAGATTACCAATCAAGAATCTAGATAAAATCATTTGTCTAAGACCGAATTCAGCACCAAATACAGAGAAGAAAGCCACTGGTAATAACCCAATAATATTGAAAAAAATAATAACTAATACAGATTGACCAAAATTTAAACCGTAAACCATGGGTCCAATACCACCTAATGCGTATGCAGCAATAACCATATTGGCGGAGAACCACATAGATGCAGCATTTAAAATATCAGTATCGTTCTTTTCATGATCTTCAATAGGTTCAATACCCTTTGTTTCTGCATTTAAACTAGCGGCCCATTTACTAAAGATATTTAATTTTGTTTCTTCCACGTAAGCTTCACTTGGTGCCTCATCTTCATATGCTATTTCAGTGGAGAATTGTTTAACATCTGGATTAGACTCCTTTTCTAAATCGTTTAATTCATATTGTGTTTGATAATTTTCATTGTTTGATGATTCGTTACTAATAGGGAAATCACTGTTACCGACCACCACAGATTGTCTATGTGTTAGTCCCATTTTAACCTATTTCTAATATGCTATTTATAGTTTTATATTCAATTTATTTTATTAAATTAAGTATTAATTAATTATTAATAATGAAAATAGGATAATTTCTTTGCATTAATTTTTCAATTTTTTTGCGCGTTTATAATAAGGCTCATCGAATTTTTTTTGTCAGTGTTTTTGTGGGGTGGAGGAAAAGAAAGAAATTACGCAGCAAATTTAATATGGTGGATGTCACAGTTTTTATTGTGTAACTGTAACGGTAGTGATTGTCGTAGTGGTTACTACAATATAAGATTCTGTAATTATCTTATTCTGACTCATTGTTTTCCCAAAATTTATAGAGTAAATCAGCATAACGTTGCAATTCATCTACTTCAATAGTCAATTTGAAATCTACAAGCATCATAAATTTTAACTCTAAGTTATTCATTTCGTTTAACGAAATACCACCAACGCGTGCATATCTTGAATTACTGTAAAAGAAATCACTGAAAAATTTAGTACTTACTGTGACACCAGCGATTAATAATCTGTGTATGTTATATGAATCCATGACAAATGTTTGTGGTTGTTGCGTATTTGATGTATTATTATCTTTATTATTAGTGTTATTGTTAGTTTCATGAATATTATTATTATTATTATTATTATTGTGATTATTGTTATTGTTATTGTTACATTTTTTGGAGATCTTATCAAAATAAACTAATAATGATAAATAAATATCATTTGTTGTGGGACAATATTTTTGTATTCTTAATAAATATTGTTCAATAGTAATTTGTGGTGGATGTTTACCATAAAAGCAATAAATTGTATTATTTTCATCTGGAATAGGTGGTGGATTATCTTCATCAATTAATTCATCATTTGAAATAATAATTTTATTTAATAATGTTGCTAACATTTTTAATAATTTTTCAATAGGAAAATCAACGATATTAATTAAATTTTCATTTTTAATTGGTTCTTCTTGTAGTTTTTCATTTTGTTCTTTTTGTCTTTTTAGTTCTTTTAATGCATTAAAATTATGAACATTATTTAATATTATTTTATCAGTGATTTCGATTTCTTCCCTTCTGTGATGATGATTAATGTTTGTATTGTTATTATAGCTATCAATATGAATATGAGGAGAATTATGAATTGAAATATCACTATCTATAATATTGTCAATACTATTAAATTGAATATTATTGTTATTGTTATTGTAGTTATTATCGTTACTATTGTTATTATTATTATCATTAAAATTAAGATGATGATCATTTTCATTAATGCTCTCTAAATATTGACCTCTTAATTGATTTTCAACTGGTAATGAACCAGTATGAAAAATATTATAACTTGAATGAATATTATTATTGTTGTTGTTATGGTGGTTATTATTGTTGATGCTATTACTAATATAACTATTGTTATAGGAATTAAGTTTATTCAAATGATAACTATTAGCATATTCATTATTATTATTATTACTGTTGTTGTTGTTAATATTGATATTATTGTTAAATGAATTGTTAATTAAATTATTAGAATGTAAATAGTCATTGAATGAAGATGGTTCAATGAATGAATTATTATTAACGACACTATTATTGTTGTTGTTGTTAATGATAACATTGTTAATATTGTTCAATAATCTTGATTGGTCAGTGAATGAATTTGTGATATTTGTTGAAATAACATTTATATTTGGTTCGGAATTAATATAACTTGAATGATTAATAAAATTATCATTTTCAATATTATTATTTTGATTATTATTATTATTTTGATTAATATTTAAATTTTGACTCTGTTCAAAATGATTAAAATTATTTTGATTTTGATTAATACTATTATTATTTATATGACTTCCTAGGACACTACTATTATTATTATTGTTATTATGATTATTATTATGATTAATAGAATAACTGTTTATAGAATTTGCTATATTTATTGCTGAATTTGATGATAATGAACTATTAATCAATCTTTCAGTTGCAATAGAACCCATATTATTTAAAATATCAGTTGTATTTTCTTGTAATTCAATATTATTGTTATTGTTAACGTCAACGGTATTTGTATTTATATTATTAATATTAACTGTATTTGGTGCATTTATAGCATTTACCGTACTCTTATCAATATTGTTATCATTATCAAATAGAATATCTCTAGAATTTGTATGTGGTATCCGTATTGGTTGAGAACCATTCATAATAAATTAAAAAGAGAGAGAGGGGAGA
>JAJLYE010000007.1:82938-93880 GCA_030571715.1 Grigorovia jiainica (nom. inval.) | reverse complement strand
ATATACTAAAAAGATAAATATTATTGTTATTGTTAACGTCAACGGTATTTGTATTTATATTATTAATATTAACTGTATTTGGTGCATTTATAGCATTTACCGTACTCTTATCAATATTGTTATCATTATCAAATAGAATATCTCTAGAATTTGTATGTGGTATCCGTATTGGTTGAGAACCATTCATAATAAATTAAAAAGAGAGAGAGGGGAGATGTTGAAACGTATGTGAATTATTTATAGTATCCAAAGAGAACAAAATTGTAATTATGATATTTTCCAAGATAATGATAAAATATTTAATTATACAAATATAATTATATTTATCTTTTTAGTATATATTTAAATCTTAATTTGTAGGTTTATTATTATGTACACTTATTTTTTTATCTTTTTTCAAAAATAAGATTTCCATTCTGATTAAAATTCCCATATAGGCAATTGTTATCGATAATTAATTACATAATGTTTATAGATACCGGGTGTTTGACACTGAAAAGATGGTTGTCTATATAACGTAGAGTAGTATATGAATATATTTGAATGGTCTTATAGCCCACAACAAACATAGCTACACAGTATGTTCCAAACATTATATTATTAGGGATATACGCACCTAGAAATTGTTGTTGTACAACACCACAACTGTAATATGTGACAAAGCAAAATGTCAATGTCCCGTACGGCAATTCACTGTGCATTATTATTCGTGCAAAGATACACGTTTGGTTATTATGGGTTTGCAGGAGGGAATGTAATTCCGTACAGTTTTTCAAAATAACGGTTTTGTAATTCCGTAAATATTGCCAATGAGTGAAAAATGTAATTGTATTTCCCTGTTTTTCACTGTTTCCACTTGTATTATTTTCATCTTATTATATAATAGATCATTTATTGTTATTTCGAAATTTCGTACTCTTTAGACTTATAAAGCTAATAACTTCGTTTTTCATACTCAATTGATTTGAAATACACTACATAACAACACATTACATAAATATATCATATAAGAAATGTTCAGAAATTCACTTTTAAGATCAACTAATTTAATGAGATCATTAAACACTTTAACTCCAGTGGCCACTAAATTAGCACCACCAGCTGCCGCTTCTTATTCTCAAGCTATGAAAGTTAACAATTTAGTTTTTGTCTCTGGTCAAATTCCATATACTCCAGAAAATAAACCAGTGGAAGGTACAATTACTGATAAGGGTCATCAAGTTTTCAAAAATATTAAAAATATTTTAGAGGCCTCAAATTCATCAATGAATAAAATTGTTAAAGTTAATGTCTTCTTAGCTGATATTAATTATTTCAAAGAATTCAATGGTGTCTATGCTCAATATTTTAATGTTCATAAACCAGCCAGATCTTGTGTTGCTGTGAAGGATTTACCATTAGGTGTCGATTTAGAAGTGGAAGTTATTGCTGCTGAAAAAGATTAATTGTATTTTTAATATTTAATTTTATATATACGTTATTTATCTTAATACAATACGAACTGATTATAATTCAATTATTAAATATACAATTGTTATGATTCACTGAATCCTCTTTCTCCTATATTGCAATTTAATCATCTTAAACCTACTTAAAACGGTGTGACTGTTTTCTTAATTGCTCGGATGTCCGGATGTTCAGTCATTTCTCCATTTTCGTGTCTTTTTCCGAAAAAAATAAATTCAAGAGTACGATTTCCTATTTCAGACATTGGACCACGTATATTTTTCATTTTTTTGAACAAATCGGGATTATGAAAAATTAAACTACGCAAATTTCTAAGGCCAGTCCAATTACTGGGCAGCTTAGTTTACCGAGAGACAAACTAAATTACTTACTAAACTTTCCGTCCCCCCTGTGCAATCCAGGTATTCTCCTTCTAACATGTTCCCACGCAAACCATTTCTAGTCCCCAACAATATTGTCACACTAACAAACTCACAATATTACCAAAAAAATCGAATAATTGTATCGTTTCACTAAGTAATAATTGAATATTTTATTTGTTTTTTGTAATGGTTACTTAATTTTAAATTGCGATTTAGCGAAAAATTAACAACCAAAGATGGCTCAACGTGTTACCTTCAGAAGAAGAAATCCATGTATGTTTAAATTTTTTTATCATAAAATTAATTAATTAAAAATTATAAATTATAAATTGTAACGGTTTTATTGTGGTTATTTGTGGAAATTTTTTAAATTTGTTTTTACTTTAAGTTATTGAATTGTGATTGATTATATTGTTGTGGATTGAATTAATTCATTCGAATGGAGAAAAAAATTAGTAAAGAATTCCAAAATTATTATCTTTTAAAATAAGTATATTGTAGTTTTGAAAAAATATTAATAATTTGCATTATATTTAATAAAAAAAACACATATTTTACATTTTGGAAAATATTATTAACCTTATTGATTGAATATTAGACATATTAATTTAAGATGATAGATATTAAATTCAAATTATATTTTATATTATCGTTTTTTTTGAATAGCAAAGAAAAAAATAGTATAATTAATGTAATTTTTATCAATCATGGATCTCGATATCGATTAATCTGTTTACGTAATTTTAATTTATAAGGTTAATGGTATAAACTATTTTTTTTCGATGAATTATATTCTACAATAATTGGTTTGCCAATTTAATAATAATAACAAGTAACTAATTTAAAAAAATTATATTAGTGACATTCAAATGAAACCGAACAATTAAAAAAAAAACGATGAACAAAAATTTTTACTAACAATCATAAAAAAAATTAATAAAATTAAAATACCAAATTTAATTTAATTAATATTATTTTTTTCAATTAAAAATAGACAATACTCGTTCCAACCAAATTAAAGTCGTTAAGACTCCAGGTGGTAACTTAGTTGCTCAACATGTTAAAAAGTTAGCTTCCAGACCAAAATGTGGTGACTGTGGTATTGCTTTACCAGGTGTTGCTGCATTAAGACCAAGAGAATATGCTTCTGTTTCTAAGACTCAAAAGACTGTCTCTAGAGCTTACGGTGGTTCTAGATGTGCTAACTGTGTTAAGGAAAGAATTGTTAGAGCTTTCTTAATTGAAGAACAAAAGATCGTTAAGAAGGTTGTCAAGGAACAAACTGAAGCTGCTAAGAAGGCTGAAAAGAAGAACGGTAAGAAATAAATTTAGTATAATAATTAAATTAATATAAAAATAATATAATTTCATTTTTTTTATTATCATATATCTATATATATTTTACTTCATTATAATAAATTTAAACCATTTTAATTGGGTTGTCAAAATTTAATTTTGTTTGATTGTGTTTGATACCATATTGATATTGAGCAAAGGCGAGATACCTTCAGAAGGGACGTAACGTAAAGTTAGAAAAAAGAAAAATTGAATTAGCACAACCCTCAAATCTTATAAATTTCAATAAAAGATAAATATTTACAACATCATAATAAATAATTTATTTTAGAACTATATAATTTTATAAATAAGATTAAATATTATTGTAATTTCTATCAATAGTTAAAAAATTTGAATAATTAAATTAAAACGAATAATTTAATTAAAACAAATACGAGAGAGTAAATAATAATAAGTATAATTAATTAATTTTTAATAAATTTAAAAAGGTAAAAAATGAATATATGTTACTTTAATTTTGTTCAACAAAAAATTAAATCAATAAATTTACCATTTTAATAAATCATCCTTAGCGTATAAGTAATCTTCAAAAATGAATTCGACTTCATCAGTTTCTGGATTATATTCACCTAATTTAATAGATTCATGATTCTTAACAATGATATCACAACCCTTTTCAATTAAGAAATCTAAATCGAAAGTAGTAGCAATACCGACAATTTTACAACCAGCAGCTTTACCAGCTTCAATACCAGCTGGAGCATCTTCAAAGACAATAACCTTTGATTTAGATGGATCTTGTTCATTAATTGGGAAACCTAAACCATTTCTACCCTTTAAATAAGGTTCTGGATGTGGTTTACCATTTTGAACATCAGAAGCAGTAATAAAATATTCTGGTCTCTTAATATTTAATAATTCAAACCATTGAGAAGCCATTTCATAAGTACCAGAAGTGGCAACGGCCCATTTTTCCTTTGGTAATTTACTTAATTCTTGACATAATTTAACGGCACCTGGAACTTCAATAGAATATTGACCATATTTTTTTGGGATTGAACCTTCTAATTCAGCAACGAATTTAGCATCAGCGAAATCTGGAGCGAATTTAGCAATGGCATCGTAAGTTCTCCAACCGTGAGAGATGTGGATGACATGTTCAGCATCGAAGTATGGTTTGTCCTTACCGAAATCTCTCCACATAGCGGCAATAGCTGGTTGAGAGATGATGATAGTACCATCGACATCGAATAAAGCGGCGTTAACTTTTAAAGAAACTGGTTTAGTAGTTAAAGGCATTGTTATTATTTTATTTAATATATGATTATTATTGGTTTAATTAATAAATCAATCAAAAATTAAATAAGATTAGATAAATTTGATTAAATTGAAAAGTAAACAGTATTTATATTAATAAACTGAATAAATTTCACTCATATTGATATTTTATTACGCAAATAGAGCGAGAGAGAAACAGTCAAAGAAAAGAAAAAAAAGTAAGTCATTAATTAATTACCATTGAAAAGCAAACCAAATAAAATCTTTTTTAAAACGCACAGAAACCAACGCAGCAACACCCAACAATATTAAATTTTTCAATTTAAATCAAATACCCACGATAAGCCAAAAGAAAAACCACGGCCAGAAAAGCAATTTCTGGCCCTAACGGGAATGTGGCCACAAAAGAAATTGCGCCAGACCACGTGCCGGAATTGACCATGGGACAAAAAATTAAATATGTTATTGTATTAAATTTGCGTAGACAATGAAATTGACCCATTGGGACAAACATTTGGAAACCAATTAATTAATTTTTTTCCAATATTGGCCAAACGGAAAAAGCAATCAACGACGCAAAAGGCATCGCACGAATACGTAAATTTACACTGGTATTAAAAACCGCATACGTTTGTTAGTCATATGATGAAGTCTATATGGTCATTTGACACGAGAAGAAGAGTATTTTAGCCACACCTTTTTTTGTTTTTCAATTAAATTCCGGTTTTGGTAACGTGGTGGCCGTGTGGAATGATAACTTTGATGCGATTTAGAATTTATGCGGAAAAGGAGTCGTTTGTCGTGTGGAGTGATCTGGAAACGGTTGTCTAAGGTGTGTGGGTTCTTTGTGGAGGTGTTTCGTTTTTTTTTGTGTTGTTGAAGTCGTGTGGAGTGATTTGGTTTATTTTTAATTTTGAAAATTGCCAAGGGGGAAGTTGAATAAGAAAACACACAGTTAAACTCCGAACAATTAATATTAGATAATTAATTGTATTGATGTTAGGGGCACAAATAAATGACTATTGTTTTATTATATATAGAAATATCAAAACAATATATCGTTATTTATTGACCTTCGTTAAATGTTTTTATTATTTTGGAATTTCCTGATAATTATTTTGTAATAAGTTTAAAACTTCCCGTTTCTTTCCCTCCGGAAAGGACATATATATAGGGATACTCAAGTTTATACCGTTTCGAAATTGAGGTATGTATTTTGGTAGTGTAATTTTACTTATAGCAATAGAAACAGTTTTTAATATAGAGGTATGTAAACGGTAAATATATCTTGTATAGTAGTAGGGTATCTTATATAAAAATACGGCGCTAACGGTTTTGCACTATAAATAAATAAATCCGCGGTTTCTGTTACCCTGCCGCACATCAAAATATGTCAAAAAATTCACGTATGGTTATTTAACCAATCAATATAAAACCCGAAAAATCCCCTGCCACTGAAACGCCCGGAGTCTAGAAGCCGGCGCGGAAGGACACGTAAAAATACGCAATTTAAATTTAAAATTATAATTAAAATTAAAACAATAATTAAAACAATACAGCATAATTTGTGCACTTTTTTAATGAACTTTTTTTTTGCAACGAGAAAAACCCAAAAAATAATTGTTATTACAATTCCCCTGTTTTTTTACCCCATTAAATGACAATTTAAGTAGTAATTTAATTGTTGAATGGCAATTTTTTAGTATTATTATACTATATTTATACACCACTTGTTCACTGGTAATACTTAATTAATTAATTTAATTAATTTAATTGAAATTGTTTACCCAAATGTTTTTTTTTTTAATGTATTTGTATAAATTTACATTCAATTTAATTTTCATTTCTTTACATTTCACTTTATTACTTTAATATTTTTAGTTTTTTATTTACCTTTTTTTTAATTACTACTTATTATTTATTATTTTTTAACTAATTAAAATAACTATCACAAGTTTAATTGATTGATTAATCTTTACTCGTTACATATAATAGCTAGTTTAAGTTAAAGGTTTCTCGCTTTCCTAATTTATATTTATATTCAAAGTTTACCATTTCACAGTTTTTTTTTTAATTACAGTTTTTATTAACAGTTTTTATTGACAGTTTCTATTGACAGTTTATAATACACCTTTTTTATATTATTTCAATTTTATTTTATCTTCTTTCTATCATATTTTAAACATTGTATTGTTTAAAATATTAATAATACAAAATACAAAAAAAAATTTATATTATTCACTAAATAAAGTTTAATCAACTTGTTAAACTCATTCAATTCTCTTTTTTTTTAATCTTTTATCTTTAAGTAATTTATCAAATGTCTTCTGTTAAAATTGAAAATAATAACAAGAACAACAATAATAATCATTCTAACTTTATCAATAAAGATAATTTAGATATTATTAATCAAAAAAATAATAATATTTCAAATAAAAAGGACATTCCAAAAATGTTTAATAATTCAATTGATTTAGATAATCAAAAAAAATTAATTAATAATAACAAGAACAATAACAATAACAATAATTCTACCCCTTCTAATATTACTTCTAATGGTACTCATAACATTGACAATTATAATAAAGACACTAATGGCACTAACGGCATCAATAAACAACACTAATAATAATATTCCTTCTCAAAGTTTTGTAACTACTAATGAAAATAATAACTTTAATAATAATAATAACTATAATAAAAAGAATAATAATTATAATATAAATAAAAATAATTTACAAAGTAATAACAATAACAATTATTCGACTAATAATAACAATAATAATAATAATACTAATAATAGAAGAAAAAGTAATAATAATATTCGTAATTTTAATAATAATAATTATAATAATAATACTGCTAATTCTAATACAAATAATAATACCAATAACAGTAATTATACCTATAATAATAATAACAATTTTCCAAATAATATTAATAATGTAAATCCTGTTTGTAATAATAATTATAATAATTCAATGGATTCAACTATTTTATTAAGAATTGATAATTTACCACCAGGTAAAAATTGGAAACAAATTAAATATTTAATTGGTGGTATTATTCATCATTCAAATATTTTAAAAGTTAAATTATTACCAATTATGACTTCAATTGTACCACCATTTATTAATTTTCAAAGTTGTATTGTTACTTTAAAGGGTAATTTAAGATGGGAAATGATTAATGAATTAATTATGACAATTAATTCTTATAAATGGGATTATTTCGATTTATGTGCTTATTTATTACCAAATTTTAATAATAATAATAATTTTAATAATAATAATTCAAATTCATTAATTCAATCTCCAACAATTACTTATCCATCACTTGATATTAATAATATTAATAATAATAAACAACAAAAAAAGGATACATCCCCAATTAAATTTTCAAAACCAAATTATGATTCAACAACAGCAACAACAACAACTGCAACAACAACAACTACAACAACTAATAGTAGTAAACATAGTTCACCACAACAAAATTTAAATTATTATCCTTCAATGTTACCACAATATCCAATTATGACACCATTACCACCAATTCCACCAAATTTTAATCAACCATTTATTCCACAACATTCACCAAAACAATTTTTTGATATTAATAAAGGTATTGAAAAGAATAATTTTGTAAAGGATAATAAATCATTAGATAAAGAAAAGGATAAATCATTAGATAAAGATCAAGTTAAATCATTAGATAAAGAACAAGTTAAAGAACAAACCAAAGATTCAAGTGAATATTCAAGTTCAGATGAAGATTATGATTCTGAATATGATACTACTAATGAAAATGATGATTTAGAAATTAAAGAAACTTCAATTAAAGATAAAAAGGAAAAAATTCCAAATTTTAATTCAAATAATTTATTATCACAATCAATGACACCTGTAATGTCTTCAGATTCTGATTCATTTATTTTACCAATATCACCAACTTTTAATCCATATTATATGTATCCAACAATGAATAATTCAACAAATTTATCAAATACAATGGGTACAAATACAAATTTTAATACAACAAATAATAATGGTTATCCATTTGTTATTTTCCCAAATAATCGAATGTTACCTTATACAACTGCACCACCTGATCATATGTTTTTACCAATGCAACCAAATATGTTCCCTAATTTTAATAATAATAATAATATTAATAATAGTAGACGTAATAGTAAAGATAATATTAATAACAATAATAATAATATTAATAATAACAATAACAATAATTTTAATGCTACAAATTATTCTTATAAAAAGAGATATTCTTATCATCAACCAAAATTTGATAATATTAATAATCCTAACACAAATATAAATGATAATAAATTTAAAAATTATAATATGGGTACAAATTTTGATCCAAATTATATGATTCCATCAATGTCAAATACACAAAATGGTTCAATTTATAATTCAAGAAATAATTCTATTACTAATGCACCATTACCATTACCTGGTGAAACATTTATTCCTGGTTCTGCACCAATGCCACCAATACCAATTCAAATACCAAATTTAAATCAAAATAATAATTTAAATGAAAATATTTCAAATAATCAAAGATCATTTAATTCAATGGGATTTAATTCACAAATTCCACTACCACCACCAACAGCAACAACAACAGCAAGTAATACAACAGCAACAACAATTAATGGTGTTCCATTAATTAAAAGAAATACAAATCCATTTAAACAACCTAAAAAATTGAAAAATATCTTTAATGAAAGAAATTTTAGACGTCAAATGACTGAACGTGGTATGTGGCAATTAAAATTAACAAATTTCCCACCATATTTATTACCAGAGACACAAAAATTATTATTACAAAAACCAAATAAAATTGATTTAATTACAAATTCATTTGAAAAATATGGTAAATTACGTTGGACTGTATTAAAAGATTTTATTAAATTAAAATGTCCAAAATTATTAGATTTAGAAGATGTACCAACATTAGATGCAAATGGTAAACCAATTAATATTAATAATAATACAAGAGAATTTTATGTTGGTGTTTATGAAAATCAAGATATTAATTTAAATATTAATTTAAAAGATACTACTATTAATGGTGAAAATTTAAAAGAAGGTACTTTTTATGAAATGGAGGCAATTTATTATAATGCAATTATTGGATTTCATAATAAAGAATTAAAAGAAATTTGTTTAGAAAAATTAAAAGATCAAGAATATTCATTAGGTTATAATTTAAAAATTACTGAATTACCAGCATATAATGATGATGATTTTGAATTAAATAAATTAAATGATTTAAATTTAAATTGATTTTTCAAAATTGATTGACTACTAGATCATATTTTTTTTTTCATTCTTCACCAATACTTTTTTTTTTAAATTAAACAATATCAAATTGGTATTTGTTCAAATCAATTTTTTTTTTTGCCCGAATTAACTACTTCTGTATTATATAATTATATATTCTTATACTAATACAATATTATATTTTATAAAAAAAAAATATTTTTATCTTTTTAATTAAGAATTCCTTGGTTCTCCCTTAATGGAATGTAAATTATTCAAAATTAAATTTATGAGTATTATAGTATTTACAGCTTATTATTCTTAGAATTTCCCTAATTTGATTAGTTGAATTAGAAGAATTTTTTTGTTTTGTAGGTTTCAATTTGATTAAGAAAAACATTTTCCCAAATACTTAAATTTTTTTTTTACTTTCAAAATTTAATAGAAAGAAACCCCTGGTATCCAACTCAGAAACAATATAGTTATTAAGACATATAAATATGATTCATATTACTTCATAAAATAATAGAAATAAAGAAACTATCTCCATTTGGATATACCACTATGGATATACATCATATTGTTTTACAATCATGATAATTTGATATGTGACGCGATATTTTTACAAAAAACATATTCAAGTTGATAATTTATGTAGTTAAACATTTGTAGCAGTTTCGAATTATTAAAAGTTAAATATTTCTTAATTATGTAATATTCAAAATACAAATAACAAAACTTTTTATTATGCAATTTTAATTATTAGTACAAAATAAATCTTTTATATATTATTATATTTCTAAAACACGTATGGTTGGACTAATTGCTTTTCAACTATAACTAAATTTAGGTCAATTGTTTTGAAATGGATTTATCGAACTATTGGATAATAAGATTTCTTGATTTTAAAAATATTAATATTGTATAATAATAACTGATCAAAACAATAATATTTTAATACAATAATGGTCCCAGGAAATACACAGTACTTTAAAAAGGATACCTTTATCTTTAAAAATATATATATAAAATCTCCTAGGTTAATCTTTTTAAAACTAAAATCAAATCATTTGAATTTAATTCATTAAATAATTTTGATAATTTAAAATCATCTAAAATTCTTTCATTATTATGAAAAAGTGCTAAATTATTATTATTTAAAATTTGGAAAAGTTTAATACAATTTTCAATAATTTCTAATATTGTTGGTGATGCATTACTTAAAATTGAATATTTAAATTCTTGTTCTTT